>CALSBZ010036312.1:0-11942 GCA_943591055.1 Gobionotothen gibberifrons | reverse complement strand
AGTGTTGCAGCGGACCTGCAGGTTTCTGGGAGTTTGTTCCAGATATTTGGAGCATAATAACTGAACGCTGCTTCTCCATGTTTAGTTCTGACTCAGTGGAAAGCAGACCAGAAGACCTGAGATCTGGATGGTTCATCATTTAGCAGGAGATCAGACATATATTTTGGCCCTAAACCATTCAATGCTTTATAAACCAGCAGCAGTATTTTTGAAATGAATTATTTGACAGATGAGAGCCAGTGTTAAGCCCTCAGAACTGGAGTGATACGTAGTGACCCATCTGCTGACCGTACACTGGCATGGCTTGTTGGCTAACTGGTGGCATCATGTGGTGCTTCCCTAAATGTATTAACCTGTGTACCTTTTGTTTTAAGGTCATTGTGAGATATGGTTGAACATGATTCTGTGTGACAAACTGATTTTAGTAGATTAAGATCATGTACCAATGTAGGCCTACTACGTTGAAATACAAAAACGTTTGTACATAGCCCCCTCCACCACAATGATCAGAGCATGTTTGAGTGATTTGTATGAATAGCATCTGATTGGGAGTTTTTTAATTTCCAGAAAGCTTTGTAAAAGATATGTGCTCTGCATCACCTTCTTTGCATACAAGTAAAACATGTATGATGATCTCTCCCAATGTGCGATACCTCCAACAACAAAATCAAGACTTCGTTTTTTACAATTTTATTGATTTCAGAGAAAAGCATTTTAAACCCATATCTATGCAGTGATGTGTTTTACAAACTGGAGTCCATATTGAACACATTACAACTCACACGTTTGAAGATGCCGTCAGCCAAAATGTCAGTGTGTGGAGTTCACTGACATTTGGTTACACCCTTTCCTTACGCAGACGCTATAAATAGATCAGTTCGTAGTAAGGTTACAGCACCATGTCTGCTTATCTTGTATAGCCACATCCTCCTTAAAAAAAAACCTATCCTTTTCCTACATTCTTAGCTTTCTATTATTTGCATATTGAAAAGGAGCTGGGCAATATTACCGAAAATGAAGCAAGAGCCCTCGACAGATGAAGACATGAAGTAAGACATTTGTCCGACACAACAGAAATCGTGTAGTTGGACAGAATACCAATATATATGTATCCTTTTCCTTCATGTGGGAATCTGGTGGGACACGGGCAGTAACTTATTTATTCTTATGACGAAACGATCTGTTAGGAAGCTTAACATTTGCAAAGAAAATCCAAGCAGAAAAGGTCTCTAAAAGCTCATCACAGCATCCATTATTTACACATCACACCTTTAATAACCAACAGCCAAAAAAGGTACAGAAAACATTCAAAAATCAGACAAAATAAAATACATGAGCTTACTTTATCTAGCATCTCATTTCAAAGCCATAGGTGGCCTGCTCTGCTTTATATATTTATATATTAGGAAACTATGTAAGACAATTGTTTACACAGTGGGATTAAGAAGAAATCAATATCCAATAAGAAACCAATATAAAACATATGGTGTGGATCTAATTGGGGGACAGGAGGGGTGGTAATTAGGGCATTTCATTCACACAGCTGTGACCGACAACATTCCAAGTCTGACAAATAAACAGTCCTGAGCCAGTGGAGGAGATCACGGAGTCCACTCTACTTGAACGCTTTACTCGTACTTTTCAGCTCCTTTTTGGGACAGTATGTTGCATCGCCTAGCTCAACATGTGCATTGGATCTGAAAATCTACAAATTGAGAAAGCTCTTTGATTGCAATCGCAGCCTAAAATGATGTTGCCGAGACATCCATTTTGCCATCGTCGATTTACATATAATACAAACTTTGTTTCCTTATTCTAAAAGCCGTTTTGAGGAGATGCCTACGAAGCTTTTAAAGCCGAGCAATAACGTGGAGGTTTAACAGAAAGTTCTCCCAACTGTCGCGGCGAGGAGGATCCGGTTCCCTTGAACAGCAGAGGTAAGCCGGTGGCGGGTGGCATCTCATGCGTGTGGCTCCCTCTGGTGGCAGCTTCAGCTCGGAGGAGGATCGTCGTCTTTGCTGAAGGGCTGCGTGGAGCCGGGCTTCACCCAGGACAGACCCGACACCTGCGCGCCCTTGTGGTGATCGTCAGGCCGTCTCTACGGGGACAAAGGCACATGAGCAGTTAAGGAACAGCTTGAACAATCTAAATCTACAAGCAGCTCTCCACTTTGAATATAGCATGTCATATATGTCTGTACGCAGATCCTCACATATTTATATTTTGTGTAAATGTTGTCTTTATTACAATAGCTTTTATAATAGTACTCCTTTTTGCTATGTATTCTTCTTTCTGTGTCTTTGTATGCACCATTTGTACCAATGCAAATTCCTTTTGTGTGTTTGTATTTGGTTAAAAAAAATGCTCAGACTGCACTCTTCAAATCCCAATCAAAACAAAAAGTCTAAGACCGAAAGCGGTTTGGTTTTTAAGGCCCCAAACCTTCCTGCTTTTCCAGAATGTATTTAAAAACATTTGTATACTTCTGCTCCTCTTGCAGAATATACTGTTATTCCAATGTTGATTTATAAATATCTTTTCTAATATTTGTATGAATGTTCTTGTTGTATTTGAGCTTTTTAGTGGTAAATTGTTTTGTAAACCCATTTAAATTGCTTTATAGATAAATAAACCTAGAAAGAATACTTACTTTATGTGTGAACATCCGGTCTTTTGCTTCCTCGTGAACAGCTGGGTTCCATGGAGAAAAGCTAAGTAAACAAGAGTGGCGCTGTGAGTGTGAGAGCATTTTTCCCTTCAGAGTTTCATCTCACACACACACACGATTTTAAATCCTTTGCCACAGGGCCTAAGACATTCTCTTAACTCTATTAAGATAACAAAAGCATACTTTAGTTTAGTAGTAAGGGATATATGCACTGTACTTCACTTTTATTAATATTGTATGCTTAAAAGCGTATATATTATAGCACGTTTTTTTGTTGAATATATGAGTGCTTCAAAATGTTGGGTCGCGACGTATTATTGACCAAGTAAAAAGTGGGTCCCGAGGCCTGACCAGTTGAGAACCACTGGGCTAGATATTCCACACACACACACACATCTGTTCATTTGATTTTAAATCCTTTGCCACAGGGCCACAAGACATTCTCTTAACTCTATTAAACTTTTGAATTTTGAACCACATGGGACCACTATTACATCTTGAACCTTGGGAGCACATCAATCCCAAATCCTAATTAGCCGCATTCACTGCGGGGGAGTGAAGAGCGGCCAGCTAGCCCCTGATGCCTTGCCTGTTCAGCAAACACACTATCAGCAGGCTCTTCACACATCAGTGCACATGAATAGCACAGTCAGCCTGTAAGCATCAACACGGGGCTGGATGTTGACACAGACAGGGAGAGGCTCGTTCGCATGGCTGTGGTTCATGGCCCCATTTCAATTGAGGGCCTATGCTGATGGGCAAATGGTCTGACTAACCAGAGCTCATACAGTCACACGAGCCACACATTTTGTTGTCACCTGTTGGAGGAGAGCAGCAACACTCAGCACACAGGTCGGGTTTTTGCTCGTGGGCATAGGTTTGGTTTCAGAAGGAAGACACCGTTCGGAGAGTTTTAAAATGAGTCACTGAAACTGTCACTGCAAAATGCTAATCATTCATGTGTTCACTATACAAGGGAACATTAAGTGAAGCTACAGAGAAGGAAATAATGGCAACAACACTCCTGTGATGTCAGTGGAAATTAGAAAGACTCGTCAGGAGTGGGTCATGGAAAACAAAAGTGTGTACTTTTTCCCCATTACATGATTCTAGTTTGAGATAATCTGTTTCTGCTTCACTCTATACTGAATTTGCTTAATTGTTGGTATAACGTGTTTTTACGGGGGGGAACTAACCCATCAGGAATAAAGGAATACGTGGATGTGTTGAAATGTATGTCCTTTTCATGGGAAGCGTGCAAACAATGATGAAGTGTCTGTTGCTTATGCTGCTGGTCATGTGTCCCCCGTAGGCCAGGAGACTGTGTGGATGCTGCTACGTTACCAGCCAACTGAGGTCCAGGAACCGCCTGCAGCCTGTTACAGCCAGCTAATGCTTTCTCCCAACCTCCCCCTCTGCTTGTCTTTCCCCTCTCATGCTCTTCCTCGCTGTCTCTGTCCCTTCCTTTCTTTTGTAACCTCTCCTTTTTCCATGAACTAGTGCTCTCTCCATCTCTGAAACCCCCTCCCCCTCCCCCAAGTGCTAACCACTCTCCTCCACCACACTCTTTTCTTTCTGCACGCTCTCTCACATGTTCACACGCACACACACACACACACACACACACACACACACACACACAGTAACACAGAATGTGGCTGCTACCACAACAGTGTGCAGCTTCCCCCACACTCCAGTGAGGCAGTGTGCGAGTGCCTCTGGCCTGCCCTGACCCACATCTTGATATAGCCCTAAGTATGCTTACAGCTAAGTCCTGAAGACACTCCTGCCACTCTTAGCCTAATCAGGCCTGACCTGCTGTCGCCGCACTGGGCAGATAGACAGGCCGCGCTGGACGGAGCATTATCATATTCAGAAGGCTTTCAGATGGCCTTAGGTACCGCCTCTTCACCTTCCCCCTCTGCACCACTGATTGCAGGTTTCCAACCAAACATGCACATTTTGTATCTGGGATAGTTGGTTAAACATTACACAAGCGGCTAGATTCAATGCCACGCTACGCCGGGAAGACCATTCTCTTTAAGCAAAGGAATGATTGCCTTAGTAAAGCAGATATGTGCAGATATGAGATGTTATTCATTTTAACTTTACTCTTATCAATCTACACTGAGAAGAGAATTGGGGTAAAGGACAGCGTGCTTAGGATGAATAGACATAAATACAGACTAGGGCAGAAACAGTATTACACCAGGAGGGATGCTCTTCTACAGTGTGGCTGAATTATACTTTCGTTTATGTGCTTAAACCGGCTTAATAAGAACCAAACAACAACAACAACAACAAGTGATTACCTTTTCTTCCTCGTACTCAACATGTGGTTTCTTGTGCTTACGTCCCCTCTCCTGGCTGGAATCGGCCCAGGAGTGGTTGGATTCATCCTGTTGGCTTAGAGCCGCCTCCAGCTGGGGCAGTAGGTCAGGCAGCAGGTCAGGAGGCTCAAGGCCCTCCAAGTCTCCATCCTGAGCCTGTGGTGGCAGGAGATTGTCACCCAAGGCTTGATATCCATTAGTGTTGATGGCCCCGCAGCTCTGAGGCTGCTCAGAGGGCAGCTGGCTGGCCAGGCTAGGGTAGCAGATCATAGACTCGCCAAACATCTCAGATGACCCGCAGTTTCCCTGGGTTTCTCCAGAGCACCGTAAGGCCCGGAAAGGACATTCCTCTGCCAGGCTTACTGGGGTCCTCATAACTGCAGTTGATGGGAATGGACATACTGTCCCTGAGAGCTCAGGCACTGTAGTAGAGAGGGAGGCAGGGGGGGTGGTGGTGGTGGCCATAGACACTGAGTCTGTGGACAAAGACTGCTGACTGAGACTGGGTATTTCTGGCTCTCCAGGGTAGGCAGGGTACTGAGCAGCCTGGTAAGCAGTGGGCAGGGGCTGAACCCTGGATGATGAATGCATGGGGAATGGCAGGTTAGGGTCTTCTGGTCCTAGGCCTCCCCTTGTAAATTGGTAGCTTCCCTGCAGCTGCTGAGGTTGCAAGCAAGTTCCACTCAGAGAAGCGTTTTGACCCTCCATGTAAGACTTACTTGGCATAGCCCTTGGATGAAACCGTGGTCCTCCTTCAGCAGTTTGGTGCTGAGCCTGCTGCTGGGCATGGTGAACCTGCTGCTGACTTTGAGATAGACCTCCTTGGTGAAAAGGAAAATGTTGCTGCTGTAGGGACATTGCATGGGTGTTGATTTGTTGGTGCTGGTTCAACAGCTGTTGCTGATGACTTTGCTGTTGTTGCAGCTGTTGCTGCTGCATTCTGTGCTGCTGTTGCTCCTGTTGTTGATGACATGGGTGGTGTTGCTGCTGCTGCTGTGTTTGTTGTTGTCTGACATGGAGTTGCTGGTTGTGCAGTTGCTGTTGCTGTTGCTGCTGATGACAAAGCTGTTGCTGCTGTTGAGTTAATGGGTGGTACATTTTTCCATTCTGGTCTTGGTTGCCCCACATGGGACTGCTGCTGATACAGAACAGCCCATTAGATTGAGGTACTTGGCTTCTGGCAGCATTGTGATACTGGCCATGTGGGTCTGCAATCATGCCGCCACCTCCTCCACCGTTACCTGTGGCCCCAGAACCAGAAAATGCTTGACTCATTGGATTCTGTGCCTTAATGCCAATGTAATGACCCATCTGCTGACTGTACGCGGGCATGGCTTGTTGGGTAGTAACTGGTGGCATCATGTCCTGGTGCTTCACTGGGTCTAGAGGCTCCACTTGGAGGGGCTCAAAGTCAGCAGTGAGATTTAGCTCATCCACAAGTGATGGAGCTGAGGGGAAGCCATCCTCCTCCAGCTCTTCCAACCCTCCAACAAAGAGGCTGGGGTCATTGAAGAAGTCCATGGCAGAGCCCGGAGGGTAACAGGGAACTCCACTGGATCCAAGCTGGTTCCAATGAGCCTCACTGTGAGCTACAGCATGTCCGTTAAATAGTGTACCTTTCCAAAAACAGAGAGGAGAAAACATTTAATACTGACATGTATGACACAAATTAACAATGTTTAGTCCGAGATGACCCGACAGTATTTTCCTCCAGCAAATCTCCCTTTATCATCCATTTCAGCATCAGTGATACATGCTTGTAGAATTTAGAGTAGACTGGAATGAATGCCCATCTCGTGTCACAAAACACACTTGAGAAAGCAGCCAATAGCTAGGTCAGAAATGTCTGGGGATAATTTGGTACCATTAATTACCCATCAGCACTGCCTTTCATGTATGCAGCAAAGCAGCTGGTGCAAACCAACCGCCCGTCACCAGCAGGTGCCTCTTCCTGTACCACCTCCCATTTCACACACATACTTACCTCAACCCCCCACCACCACAACCAATGAAGCTGCCTTCTACAGCTACTGCAGAGTGTGTGGGAGGTGCAGACAGCTGATAGAATTTCAACAACTAGGGAAGGACAAGGTTCTTTGAGTGTGTGTTCTACAACCACAGACCAGCGGAAGATGACAGAAGCTTACCCAGGTCAGTCATTATATATGCTGACTTGATATGCACACAGGCAGGCACACAGAAGCACAACGCTATTTCTTCAGAGGCCTAACTTGTTGAGATACTTTGGTTTTTATATATTTCAAATGACAGGCTAAATAGTGGTTGAGTGCAAAAGGATATAATTGTACTACTGTACTCTTTTAAATAAACTGGGTGTTGGTCACAGTTTATTCTATCCATAACTATGCCAGCCTGAACTACTTCAAGTGTGAAATGTAATCAAAGTCGCAATAAATCACTTAAAACATATATTTTGACAGTGATGTAATCGTACAATCTGCAAGCAAGTTTGAAAATGCTAATATTGTCAGGATTCTCCCATTTGACGTGCAGAAGAACCATGCCTGAGTTATTACACTGAATTATGACAAATTGGCCACTTTCCAACATGTGGGTTAGGCATTAGAAGGTGATATTGACTGTGTGTAAAGTCACTAACATTGCTCAATATATTTGCAACCCAAGGTTATTTATTCCAGCAATCCATTTAGAGTGTATGAGAGTGTTTCAAATGACTCAAACCCTCACCCAAACATGAAGACTAAACCAATGCTAAATCTTAAACTAAAGAAACAGAAGTGTAAGAAAATGGTCTATCAATTCCAATGCTTACATCTTCCTCTATGGTTTCTATCACTTTACCCACCAACCACTTCACAGGTCCCAATACAAATCAGTTCACAAAGACATTAGGCCTGCATTGTCAATGTGGGTTGTGCGTCCACATTTCAGTTTCACTTCATTGCTTTTGTTTACTATCATGCTTTTCGGAGAATCATGCGACACACCTCAAATGACACATGTCTGCATGTTTAATTAGTCAAGCTTCTTTGAACTACTTTCTCTTCATAGTCATCATGATCATTTTTCTCACACTGTAAGCGGAAGGCATGTGAAATCTCTGTCTGGGGTGAGAGACAATACTGAGGACTTCAAAGTGGAAAATAGGTGTAATGTTCACATCCTCACAATTGAAGCACAACAGAAAACGTTCCCCAGATATACTAAATGATTATTGAATCATGTCAGAACTGAAAATATTTGAGCCCAAATACTTTCTGATGATTAAAATAATACTTGACATTATCATTTGGGATCATGGCAATAAATCAAATGTGCTTCTTCTTTAACGAACTGGGGAAACATGTGGTTAGAATTAAACTAATTTGTGTCATTTGAAATGATTTCCAAAACATATATTGGTGACATTCAAAGTAAGTCTGAGACAAAACACATGTTGAAAAGCTAATCAGTCAATTACTCATATTATATTCATTAAGCCCAACATCAATATTTAAGTAAGCAGTTCATTTACAGCAGAAACTGTAAAGCGGTACGCATGACAACTGAAGTGAAATGGTTTCAAAAATATCCAAGCTTGTGTAATCTTTCCCATCTGCAAAGAATCACTGCAGAATATCCCAGAGGCTGCTAAACAAAACCCAGCTAACCTTAAAACACCCTCAATCTGACCCCATGACCTGTCACTTCCTAAAATTTGCCTTCCAGCTGTTTCCTTCACAATCGTGATGTTATAAGCAGCATACAGGCACGTGCAACTCATGCCTTATATCAACAAAACTTTGCACATAACTGCCCCAGGTCACCAATTAATCATGAAACTACAAATGTCCACGTAAGAGTGCCTCTGTTATTCATTGGAATCATTGTGTAAGTACATTTTTGACAATAAAAGCCATTTATTAGCCACATATTGCTTATGAATTAGATAGGAATATATGAGTAGGCAACCTAAATGTATACAGGCATTCTAATGCAGAAGCTTATAACACAGAATAGAGCAAATGTATTTCGTAAACCTCAATATGGCATGGGGTAAAATTGTGTTACTGTGTATCACTCAAAAATGCAGTGGTTCAAAATGTGTGTAGGCAACATAGTTGAATACAAAATGTAAAACTCATAATGTTTAAATTGTTACAATAGTCTTTAAATATATATTTTATAATATAACTATTTGTTGCTCCTTTCTTTGGAAAAACAAACCTAGTCTTATGTGTGTGTCTTTGTATGCACCATTTACAGCAAAGTTGTAAACCTACTTGGTAATAAACCAATTCTGATTTGAAGGGAATTGCAAATTAACTAAGAAGTTGTGAATTACATACAACTTGATTATTGTGAACAACCTAACAATGGCGACCATGTTATCCAAATGTACATGTGCAAAGTTAGCCATGTTGGGAAGAAAGTAAGTGACTGAAGGCGAAATTATTGTGTAGGCCTAATTAAGTCTCTTTAAAATGTTTTAAATGGTACCATTTAACACCCAGGAACACTTTGTTGTGTTTTAAAAGCTTAGCTAAGTTTGATAAGTAGTCTGTGTTTCATCCAACAGACACCGCGGGCTCACCTCTGAAGTATCCTCATCTTCTTCATCTTCTTCAGCCCAGCAATGGCTCCAGCTCTGACTGTGTTTGATAAGCCAACGAGGCGGCAATGTGTTGCGCTTCTTTGGGCAAAACTGCTTAAATTAACACTGCTAAATTGGACTTTTTATTTTAGAAATGGCTAGCCGGCGGACTGTTGAGTTGCTCGCACGTGGCGTTAGCCAAACCTCCACTTTGGAAAAGCACAGGATTCAAAAAGGTGTCGTGACGCTCCCACACTGAGGAAGAGGAGGAGGGGGAGGAGGGGATGGATGGAGAGGTCGACCGTGATGGTGTCCATGATAATTCAACTAGTTTTTTTATCCTTAACTATCTTTTTTCCCCCCTTTGCGAGTGGAAATGTCGACGTTTTAGCCTTGTTAACAGTCCACATATAAGTGGTCGCTGTCAGTTCAGGACCACCATGAGCAAAAGGAACCCCGGAGGACTACTTTAAAGCGACGCGCATTAACATTTAACCCACAAAACTACGAGAAAGTACCAAGATATGTGCTGTTTAGCATGCAAACTAACAGAAAACTAAGTGTTTGGCAAGTAATGGAGTTATTAGTACCGGGAAGATACGCACTGACACACAAGGCGTTGTGTCATCAGACAGCTGAGGCGAGGCACTGACTGTCAGCTATTTGACAGCTTATTTTCTGAATGAAATTGAACCCCTCGAGGAAGAAACCCCTCTGAAAAATCACACGAACAAGTGTTGTTTCTTACCTGAAATGGAACCCAAAAGACAACTCCAGTCGCCAATGTAGCGAGTGTGTTTTCGGCCAACTTGTGACTGTGTTGTTAGTTGTACTCCTGCTGGCGACCACGGCGCAGCGGCTCTCCACCGCTGCTGCTGCTGACGTGCCTGTGATAACATGCATTTGCATATTAGTAACCACCTCTCTGATTGGTCCACGGACAATTTGGCACTTTTCCCCTTTCTGTTTGGAATTAAAAAGCGGTTCCAGCCTCACTCACGTTTTGGTAGGGTCTAGCTCCAAATCAGCCACCGAAAGTGTTTGATTAAATCATGGTTTCATGCGTAAAGTCCCTATGTTGACAGAGTGCATAAGATGGCCGCATCCAAGCCAGAGCCAATCAGGAAAGGTTTTACTTTCGCACATGCACCGGAGTCTCTCCTCGATGCAAGCATGACAGCTGCTCTCCACTGTGGGGCAATATCGACCTCTAGTGGCTGACTGAGAGGCATGCTTCTCTAAATCAGAATCAGAATCAAAATCGATTGTATTACTTTATTATTAGTAGGTTTACACTTGGTAATTTGCTTTGGTGTAAATGGTATATACAAAGAAACAGAAAGGAGCAAAACATGTTTTTATTATAAAAAATAATAATATTAATAAAGAGAATATTTACAAAAATACAAGTATGTAATTAATCAATACAAATTATAATGATAAATATATATGTTCTAAGTGAGAGCTGTGCAGATTTTAAAAGAGTTAATGTGGAGTATTCTAATTTGAACTATACTTATCTATTGTGTTCAAATAGTGTATTTTATTTGATCGAATATATTTTATCATCAAAAACATGTGCTTGCCTTTTTATTTAATACGTTTGTCTACTAACTTTATTTTTGCCGTTGTATCTGGACTGTCCCTTTGCAGTAAACTGTAAATTCCCCCGCTGTAAGACTTCCAAATTGACATGTTTATATACTTATTTAACATATTCATAAATATCTAAAGGTACAAGCCTATTTTTTAAATAGTATTATGATAATAATCCTTGTGTTATCGCTTACCCTTCTTCCTATTGTGTTTCACTCTTATTGCTTTTGCTGCTATGACACCTGATTTATAAGGGTTTGGCTAATCTTTTCCCATCCTGTCTCAATAAAGGATTTCTGATTCTGAGTACACAGTAATACAACAAATATGTAAGGCAAGGCAAGTTTATTTATGGAGCAAATTAATTAATGATTATTAAAATTAATGCATTAAGAAATAGTGCAGCGGAAACACTATAAAATTGCATTTAATTTAATAAACACAAAACAAGCTAATATAGAATAACACAGATATGAAATACATGACTAAAACGTACAGTGCAAAGTAGCCTAATATATGAATAGTTAAATTACAAGCAGCGGCAAAAAGAAAAGTCTTCAGCCTGGATTTAAAAGTGTTGCAGCGGACCTGCAGGTTTCTGGGAGTTTGTTCCAGATATTTGGAGCATAATAACTGAACGCTGCTTCTCCATGTTTAGTTCTGACTCAGTGGAAAGCAGACCAGAAGACCTGAGATCTGGATGGTTCATCATTTAGCAGGAGATCAGACATATATTTTGGCCCTAAACCATTCAATGCTTTATAAACCAGCAGCAGTATTTTTGAAATGAATT
>CALSBZ010036311.1:0-13404 GCA_943591055.1 Gobionotothen gibberifrons | reverse complement strand
AGTTGAACCGCTCCTCCTTCGCGTCGAAAGGAGCCAGTTGAGGTGTTTCGGGCACCTAGTTAGGATGCCACCTGGGCGCCTCCCTAGGGAGGTGTTCCAGGCACGTCAAGCTGGGAAGAGACCAAGGGGTAGACCTAGGACCAGGTGGAGGGATTATATCTCTTCGCTGGCCTGGGAGCACCTTGGGATCCCCCAGTCAGAGCTCGTTGATGTGGCCAGGGAAAAGAAAGTTTGGGGCTCTCTGCTGGAACTGCTACCTCTGCGACCCGACCACGGATAAGCGGGAGAAGATGGATGGATGGATTGAAGCCTCTACAGAGATCGCTCTTCTGGAGTGACGAGAGCGGAAATAATGATATTGCAAGTTAGAAACGTAAGCATTTTGCATTTTGACAGACAAGATGGACACTTGGGGGAAAATATGCTGCATTTTGAATGTCCGATAGTCCACCATTACAGTTTTTCTCGATTGCTAAAACACTCAAATTATACATAAAGCACAATTATTTTAACTGACACTCAAAGAGCAAAACATCGGCTCAAATCTCCAAAACTCTAAACACGTTTTCAGCTTTTCACACAATTTGCAAATTAACACGGCACTTTTTGCAAACCACTGCACACGTTTCTCCACGTAAGACACAGGAATCTGACATAAAGTCACGTGTTAGCACATACATAACACTGATATTCAAAATGCCTCACACATGGACCAATGATCAAATCAAATCAAATCAAGTTTTATTTATATAACACATTTATAAACGATTTTTGGTCGAGTCAAAGTGCTGTACATATAATAAAAATAGCCTACAGTAGAGAGACACTTTACAGCAAATACAACAGCACAGATTGTTCAGAATATCAGTATGAGAAAAACGACACCCTCTATCCTTAGACGCTCACATCGTACAAGGAAAAACTTCCGGAGAAAACCCACAGTTTAAAGGGGACAAATGGGAGAAACCTCAGGGAGAGCAACAGAGGTGGGATCCCTCTCCCAGGACGGACAGACGTGCAATAGATGCCGTGTGTAAATCGAAGAGATAATACATTTTACAGCATATAGACCGAATGTTAGGAAATGCATGTGTCTGTAATAAGAAGATGAATCCACGAAGATGTCAGCTACAATCCTGTGGAAGCCATCAGGGAAGCAGCATGACGAGACCCAGGCAGGACCGCAGAGACAGGTTCAGCCACGACCCGAAGTCCACGACTTAATCCAGAACTCAGGATAGAGGATCCAGGACACAGGACTACAGCAAGAGGATCAGCCTCGACTCCGGATCCCGGCGTAGATATAGATACAAAACAAGAAAAAAAAGATTTGGCTGGGTTAATCGGAACAAGAGAATACACAGACACAGACAGAGGGGGAAAAGGTCTTGGATAAAAGTTATTCTTGATAAGAGAAGCCTAAAAGGCCAGAGAGAAAAAGTGAGTTTTAAGTGTTGATTTAAAAACCCCCAGGGTCTGGGCCGACCTCACATGGAGGGGCAGAGTATTCCAGAGCCTAGGGCCAGCCGCTGCGAAAGCTCGATGCCCTCGGGTTTTAAGCCTAGTCTTAGGCACTATCAACAGCAGCTGATCAGCCGACCTTAAGGCTCTGCCTGGGGTGTAGCGATGGAGGAGTTCGGCTATATAGGCAGGAGCCAGTCCATTTAGTGCTTTGAAAAACGAATAAAAGGAGTTTAAAATCTATTCTGAACCGAATTGGAAGCCAGTGCAATGAAGCCAGAATTGGGGTGATATGGTCACGCTTTTTATGACCAGTGAGAAGACGTGCAGCTGCATTCTGAACTAGCTGGAGGCGTCTAATTGAGGCCTGGTCCATACCCACATACAGAGCATTGCAGTAATCCAGTCTCGAGGTAACAAAGGCGTTAATAACCCTTTCTAGGTCTTTAAAAGATAAAAACGACTTGGTCTTAGCCAATAGTCGTATTTAAAAAAAGCAGGTCTTGACTACGGTGCTGACCTGCTTATCAAATTTAAAAGCGCTGTTGAAGGTCACTCCAAGGTTCATGACAGAGGGGAGGATGTTTTTATTGAGGAAGCCCAGAATATCAACCGGGGAGACTGTTGGTTGGGGTCCAAAAAAGATGACCTCGGTCTTGCTCTCATTGAGGGTGAGGAAGTTTTGGCTCAGCCAGGATTTAATCTCTGTTAAGCAGTCCTTCAACTGCTGTAGTGAGTTGGCATTTTGATTGAGAGGCAGATAGATCTGTACATCATCAGCGTAACAATGGAAGGGGATATTATGTTTTGTGAGAATTGAACCTAGGGGCAGTATGTACAGTAGAAAAAGGATGGGGCCCAGAATCGAGCCTTGGGGAACCCCACAGGTAAGAGGGGCTTTGGCAGAGGAGAAGGCACCTAGCTGCACTGAGAAGCTACGGTCTGTCAGGTAAGACCTGAACCATGCAAGGGCAGAGCCTGTAATGCCTGCGGACTGTTCAAGCCGTGACAACAGGATGCTATGGTCCACAGTGTCAAAGGCAGCAGTTAAGTCTAACAGCACCAAGACAGCTGGGCTGCCTGAGTCGGCGGCTAAGAGCAGATCATTAAAAACTCTTAAAAGGGCTGTTTCAGTGCTATGCATATGTTTAAAGCCAGACTGAAACTTTTCGTGGAAACCATGCGTGGTTAAAAACGACTGCAGCTGGGCGTAGACTACTCGCTCCAAACACAGCCAAACTCAACCTGAACACACACATAGTCACAGCCGAAATAAAAACAATAAGTGTGGCTTGATATTGAGTAAGAAAAAGGTTTATAGGTTGATAAACGCTGTGAGAATGGGTCTGCAGAGAGAATTTCGCCGCGATCCCAACTGTCTGTTATCAGCCTGCAGCCAGGGAGGAGAAATCAGCAGAGCTGCCTGCACTGAGTGTGTGTGTGTGAGGAAGTCCGTGGATTGGTCAATTTGGACCAATCAGCGGGGGCTTAACGTAACGGCTCCGCGGACGTAACGTAACGGCTCCACGGATTGGCCCATTTAGTTCCGGGTACGTGCTTTCGTAAGCACGTACCCGGAAGAATCAAATGGATGATGACGTTTCACCAACGAGGCGTTTTGGGGAGGTATTTTCTGTGTTAGAGTTTTACTCGCTACAGGGTGTACTTTAAGGGTTTTGACTCTGCATACCGTTTACATGCAGAAAAACCTTCATACCACACAAGGGGACGGGTAATAACAAGCGGCAAACTCTGGGGAAGAGCCGGGACGCCAATACGGAAGTGCCACACACTGCAGTTCATATATTGGCCGATAGAGACTGACTGCAGAAAGGAGCAATTTCTATAGACCCCCATGTTAAAATGCCCAACTTTACAGCAGAAAAAAACATGTTTCTACCCATGGATGCAATACATTTTATTATGAATATAGGTAGATTCCACCTTCATGATTATGAATCTGTGAGTGAATAGTTTTCTAACACGACCCTTTTATTTATATTAGGTCTTAAAGTTTTTGCATAAATTAGGGCGTGGTCACATTGAGTGACGGCTCTGTCAAGTGACTGCTGCTGTTAGCTTCCTGTCTCTCTGCTAGCTGCTCCGTGAAGCTACAGGCACTCTGCCTGCTCAGCTCATCCAGGGAACACAACTTGACCCCGGCCGTGTTTGTTTGTTCTTCATGCTTATATATCGGACTATTGTGACTCGCTCTGCGGTTGAAACAGACAGTGCATGAATGCGGTTCTGCGGTAAGTAAAATTTGAGTACTTATTTATGTGTTAATGATTTTAATCAGCTACGTAATTGATGTTAAGGCTTGGGTTAGCGTGTCGAGTGGTAGCTACGTCGGTGCTAACGATGCTAATCGTAGCCTCCAAGTTAAAATCATAGACTGTATATATAAAGGTTAAAACGAAATAGACAAGTGTTAAGCGTTAAGTGGGATAATACTGTAGAACAAACGGCTTCTGTTTGAGCTTGATAAAATAAGGTCATCCTTGTAACTTAGAGAGATATTTTATTATGTAGGTAGGAACTGTATGCATCGCTAAGGTTAATTTAAATTGGCTATGCTCAAGTATGTAGACAAGCTAATGTCGAAGTAGTGTATGTGAAATCAACCTCACAATAAGATGTGTGTATATTACAATTATTAATGTCATATTTCAAGATGATTACGTTAACGTCACAGTCATCTGAAGAACGAACCGAAACCTTGTTGTTTGTATTAATTGCATTACCAAATTGGTATCAAATAAACAGTAAGCATTGGTAACACAACTTCCAAAGTTACAGTAAAATAAAAAGGACCCTGACTCGGACAATACACAATCCAACATGTTCAACAGAAGAGAATCAGTTATATTGTTTGTACACATGGTACTTTACATATATATCTGTTTGTTTAAGGTGTCCAGGTGATGCAGACAGGCTGGACCACAGAGTGAGAGACAGAACTGGACTCCTCACAGCAGTGAACTTCAGCACAGGTACTAAAGACTCTTTTTTTCATACTGTACAAAGAATCAAGAAAGATATTGGTTTAAATAAATGAAGTATTGACTTTAATACACTGATATACATTCCATTAAACAATACTAAATACTAGATCACCTACACATCAGTTAAGTTGAGGGTTTTTTCCATGCAAAAAGTTACATTTAGATGTTAACAAGCAATATGACTTTGTCAGCTTTCTAATTTAATGTATTGAAGGCAAAGATATTTAACACATAGTGAGAACTGCTACTATTTATCTCTCAATATTGTCTGTAAAAAATGTGGTGAAAGTTATTCTTTCAGTGAGACAACAGAGCAAGCTTCTACAGTTGCACTACATTTTGATAACAGTTCAATATTATTTTGATAATAACATATATTTCAATGTTGATGAGCTTCATACTGTTCATTCATAATCTGATTGTCTTTGTAGCTCACTGTTGAAATAAAAACATTACAATTACAAAATAATTATTTCTACAGCCCCTAAACACACAAACACACCGCTTTCATGAATAACACACTTGTTCTGCAATAATATGTTTTATGTTTCCTGTCATTTTTGTTAGGAAAGGACATGCCTGAAAGACACGACTCAACTAAAGTGAACTATCTAAACACTCAGAGTCCTTTACCTCACTGAGCTGTAGTTATCAGCCTCTCAGTCTGACTGGAGAGGATTCTCCCTCCACATCATTGTAGAAACATATTCTTCTTCCGTTAGAGCAGCTAGCACCAGATGCTAATAACAACAGCGCTGGTACCGGTGCACCCTCCCTTTCTCCCTCGCTCGCTCCCACGCTCACTCGCACTTTGGCTGTGAGCTGCGGGTGCCAGATAAGCCGACATCCCCCATTTTCATCACTTACAGCGCCCATCGTACAGTATCTATAACGTGTTGAGTATTTAAAGTGGGTAGCTTTAATTATGTCTTGTGAATTTTGACTCTTTAAAGTGTTGAGTATGTGAAAACGCTATTCAAATAATATGTATTATTTCAGATATAACATATATTAGCCTATATACACTGACAAATAAGCAATTTACAGAGCATTCTCTATTGCCCTTTTTCCTCCACCTTTTCTTATAGCCAAGACCCCTGTACTGCAGGATAAATCTGACCGTCCCTGTCCTGGACAGGTTCTTTAATGACCAGGACACACGGCCAGATTTTCGGCTGAGCAGGGAGTCCCTGAACGCGCTGCTGGACCTCCTGGGTCAGGAACGGAGACATGGATGGGGTGCCACCATCGAGACCCTGGTGTTCCTCTTCTGGCTGGCATGTGGGACATCCTACAGGGTGGTCTCCAGAGCGTTTGGGATGCCTCGATCCACTGTTCACCGGATTGTCCACAGGGTCACTGAGGAGGTGGTGGCCATTCGCCACCAGGTTATCTACCTCCCAGGACAGCAGAAGACCTGGAGGCTGTGTCGCGTGGGTTCGCAGGGCTGGCCAGACACCGAGCCTTCAGAAAAGCTGCTGGAACAATCGACGGCTGCCATGTCCGTATCGTGCCACCAAGCGGCCCTGATGGTGACTGTTATAGAAATATTATTTCCCTCAATAATTCTGCAGGCAGTTTGTGACTATCAGGGCCGCTTCATTGACACGTACGTGGGCCGGCCTGGGTCGGTCCACGACTGTAGAGTGCTCCGCCACAGTCCACTGTACCGGCGGGCACTCTACCCTCCTCCAGGGCAGTACATCCTCGCAGACGGGGGGTACCCCTGCCTCCAACATCCACTCCCCCTCATCACTCCGTACAGACAGCCACTGCAAGGTGTGGGACCCCAGCGCTTTAACAGCCATCACTCCCGGGCACACTCTATCATTGAGCGTGCCTTCGGCATGATGAAGACCCGCTTTCGGAGCATCTTCCTCAAAGCGCTGGAGGTGCACCACACCTTCGTTCCTCAAGTAAGTATTCACTCAACAGGATTTTGTATAATACAGAAAAACAGTTGAATGAGCTAACATGAGTTATTTTCCGGGGTTATAACATATTGCCACTTTTGCTATTTCAGGTCATTACAGCATGTGCTGTAATGCACAATATCTGCATCGGAGCCGGTGACATCATGGCCCCCGATGCAGGTATTGTTGAGGACGTGGCGGAGGATGAGGGGGAGGATGTGGAGGCAGTCAGTGGTGCCCCTTGGCGGGACCAACTGTGTGCAGAGGTGTCTGCCCTGGAGGAGGTTCTCATGGACCACCAATACATATAAGGTATGTAAAACAATTGTAGAGCAGAGACATTTGTTATGGTGAAAATCATTTAGCAAATGTGTCTTTATCCATCTTTTGTTATTCTCTGTTTCTGAAAACATGTTAGTGACATGGCAGCCGTCGATAGCGTCCGCCCTACAAATCCATGCAATGGACAATTCGGTGGACAGTGGAGAGAAGTAGCTCTGGAGACCTCCCAAGACGATGCCCCACCATCAGAGGACACCAGGGTCCTAAGTGGCAGCCCATCCAGGTCCAGCAGCACCACCTGGGACTCCCTGCTCAGCCTGAATGTATATAGTTCAACTGTTGTGTTTTATGCTGTTGTGTTTGTATTGTAGTGTTTTATGCTGTTGTGTTTGTGCTGTTATGTTATATATATATATATATATATATAACATATTTATGTCGTTAATAAAAAATAGAAATCATTTTTTTCAGTTGATTACATTATTTATTGTTGTGATAAACATTTATTTGTCCACAATTTTCTCCAGTATGGAAAACAGTCGGTCCATCCTCTCCTCTGCCTCTCTCTGGTACCTCATATCCTCTCTTATGAGATCCAGTAGCTCATCTCTCCCTTTCCTCTTTCTCCCCTGTGATGGCCCTGGCTGGCTATCTGCATCCGCCTCCTGCTCCTCCACTTCCTGGTCACCCACTGCTGCACTTGGCTGTGGTGTGTCCTCTGGGATGGAGGAAATTAGGACAGGAGGTGTGATGGAGGGCCTCTGTCCTAATACCTCATCCATTTGGACAAACCATGGCTAAGATGCAGCGGTGGATTTCCCACTGACTCCCTCTCCTGACCCTGGGTACGTGCAATCCTAAGGCAGAGTAAAACAATCATGGCAGTAAAATAACAGCAGCAGCTAAACTAATGTCGGCAAATGTGTTTATTAATGTCACACACACACACACACACACACACACACACACACACACACACACACACACACACACACACGCTAGGCCGCGGAGTGTACATCAGATGTATCCTTCAAATCGGGGAAAAGTAGGCCGCATTTGTGGGTCGCATTCGGAGGAGTCTCGTCTTTTTCTCAGGCATCGAAAAGCGGAACCGAAATTCACATTTCTAAATGATGCCGTTGGAATCGAAATGTTGGAACCGGTTCTCGGTACCCAACCCTATATGTAAGTTGCTTTGGATAGAAGCGTCTACCAAGTCAAGTCAAGTTTATTTATATAGCCCATAAATCACAAATCCTATTTGTCCCAGAGGGCTTCACAAATCAACAAACACAATTGGTAATGTAAAACAATGTAAAAACAACATTGTAATGTAATGTAACTGTAAAAAGTGAGTAATTTACCACTACCTGACATACACATACTGGTTTATTACAGTGCAGTGTGTCTGAGGGTAGAATATACACTGTAAAAAAATTACAATAATAAACGGTTTATTGGAATGTGTCATGTATTTTAACAAAAAGAAACTGTAGAAATTGAATACATTATTTATCAGTTTTTTAGCAGTTTTTAAATGTGAATTTAACAAAACTAACCTTTTAAAAATAAATGATTTTTTGTTGGCAAAATTAGCTGAATGCTCTGTAATTTTACAAAAAACACTTTTGTTATGGCTATATCACTGTAAAATACATAAAAAATACTGTTAATACTCATTTAAAAAAGTGTATGATTGCAAGAAAAGAAAGAAAAAGTAAAGAAAGAAATATTTTCTAATTTTGCTTAATTTAACCACTACTTTACATTACCTATTGCAGTAACAAAATAACTGCATTTTAACACATATTGACTTGTATTACTTTGAGGATTGAATTGTCAAATATGTGAATTTCAGGTTATAAAAACTGTGTAAAACCATAGAGTTAAATACCAAAAAAAAATTGACTGTTATTAGCATGTTGGGTGCAAATTCCTACCAGAGCACACTACAGATATAAAATGATGCTATAACCCACCAGTAACAGCCATAGACGGTGGGTTATAGGAGACATTTGGCTATGCCATCATAAATCTATAAACTAGCTCATAGCTGTCAGCATTCACTGCAGAAGAAGAAGATACACTTTATTAATCCCTCAAATGTAAATGTCTTCCCCCACTCTGTTGTGTTTACACACATTACACACACAGGGAGGATATACAACACTAACAGACAGAGTTCGGTGCGTTCACAACCCAAGTAACATTGACCTGCTGATGTCTTTCAACACAAAAAAAGCTGTGTACATTTATGAAATCATTTAGCTTTTCACAGATGATCAGATATGTGATCTGTAGCGATTGCTACAACTGCACCGTGTTTGTTAGGAAAGTAGCTTTTAGAAATGTATCAATGGACTAAAATGTGTGACTTTAACTCAATATTTAAAACACAAAGTGATTGGCGCACAGTATGCAAAAATATATTGAGTTTCATTGTAAGTGAAAAATGAAAGGATCTAGAAGTTAAATAACATTAGCATCTTCCATAGGCCTTATCACACTAGCATGTACAATTTAGCCCATAACATTGAACATGCTAGCAAGCACTAACAGCCAGACTCTGAATATCAAAACCTTGTTAGCGGTTAGTGCTACCACTATGCTAAATTGGTATTAGCATTGCAATTACAGTAAAACAAACAACCTATGTTGTCCTTGTAGACGTCTAATAATATCCATCATATTGAAAGAATAGGCCTTCGCCATAGCATGTTGACAAAGCTAGTAACTACAGCGAAAGACCTTTACAATCCAAGTCAATTAACTTATGTATTGTGATAATGTCCCACACAGCTAGTTGGTTACAACAATCTACAGTGATGTCACAGGGATTTCAGGCAGCAGGTAGTTGAAGGTTAAGTACCTAAATGCACTTGTATATATGCATAAATGCACACATATATACATGTCCAATGCAATGCACATATTTTTTCATTCTTGAATATACTATAATATACTTACTTCTTATTTCTATTTGTTTAATATATATGTTTATTTTGAAATTGGAAATAACCCAGTACTGAGATATTCTTGGAAATTAAATGAGAATCCATAAAACAGCTGGCGTTTGGATTCTGGTTACGGCCGACCGGCTATTTGGAGTGGAATGCAGCCCATCCACGGCAGACAGCCCAAAACAGTAATCGAACGCGCCACTTCCGTACATGGATGTATAATAAGAACTGGGTTGCGGTCGAATAGTCCAAAAATCAGCTCCTAACGTCTATCCCTTGACCTCTGAGTGAAACATCACGGGGTTAAGGGATAGTGGATAGGAGAATTCAAAAAGATTTAGGAGAAGAGACTGCGGTGCTTTAGAGAATCCGACTGCACTTTCACTATCCGACGTGTTTATAATGCGCCAGCAGACGTCATAAATGTGCGTCTGCTGCTGTGGGGAAACTATGGAAACTACAGTTTTCTATACAGCGGACTACAACATGGATGTTTAATAAGAACGAGGGACTACTGTAAACTCATCTAGAGACTCTGCACCATGCTCTGTTGTTTTATGCTTTATGAACATGGACAACAGAGAAACATAAATTCTTCATGACCAAAGTTGGAATTGAAATAAAAAAGGAAAGTGAAACGGGGGGTTACGTATTGTAACCCTAGTTGTATAAGCACAGGCGGAGCCCTCTACTGGATTCTATGGGTACTACTCTCTATAATGCTATGCGGGCATTCACCTACTGCAGGGATGGGCAACTTGGATGGTGGTGGGGGCCACATGATGTATGTACTGGCCACCAGGGGGCCGCAGATTCACTTAGAACACACACACACAAATTCCATGTGTTGTATGTAATTATTAACAAATATACTAAGTCTGACATCTTCATTGACATTTTACAATCTTTCAGGTAACATCCTCTAATAAGCTCACTAAACTAATATCAGTTCACAGAAATGTTATTTAATGTTTACAAGTGGCATGCACGGAAAATGTGTGTGCATTGAGATTAACCATTAAGATGACATAAACATGAAGTCATGAACACTAACCCAGACATTAGTTGTCTAACTTGAACCTAAGACACTTGTAGCCTGCCTCTGCTGACGCACAATAAGGGGAATGTCAACACAGACACCCGTCAACCCGCACTCTGCTGTTCCTCAGTGCCGCTCCCCCTCCCTCCCGCTGAAATTATGAATGACAAGCGTATGGTAATCATAGATAACAGGGCAGGGTCCGTGACAGTTTGTTTTCATCTGATTTCAAATAAACAAAGTCTTGGTTTTTAGAATATTAAACTTGTTTCGCCAAATTCAGATGATAAATGCAACTTTTAAGCTTGTGAAGGCATAATTACAAGCGGCAACTTAACGTCACAGCAGGCATAACAACAGCCAGTGTTTCTTGTGAGTGATTTCCCGGGAAACAAACACAATACACACAAACGCGTCACAGATTATTTTGCGGTATTTGCCTGCCGAACGAAATCATGTATGCAGCTCGCGACGTAACTAGGAGTCTAGTGGACGGTATCAGTACTACAAGTAAAACAAATTAATGACGTTGTTTATAAGTTAATCTGAGGGCCCGGGGGCCATTTGCCCATCCCTGACCTACTGAGTTGCATAAACGTAGCCGGACAATCGGGGCGAGCCTACCTGAATGCGCGCGCAGGCCCACAGTATATAACGCGGCTACGCCTCCCGACTGTCATCCTACACCCTCTTCAGCGAGCGGCATAAGAAAGACAGGGCCCCCAGGTAGAGGGCTCCGCCTGTGCTTATATAACTAGGGTTACAATACGTAACCCCCCGTTATATATCACACAGGCTCCGCCCTCTACTGGACTCTATGGGTACAGTGGGTGGAGCCCCGATGTATAAACGCCCTGTCGTCCAACAACATCGACCCATCACACTGCCCCTGACCGGCCTTTGGTTAACAGCCACCGCACCCCCACTTCCCCCCATCTGGTTGTGACCGTGGAGAAGTCGGGGCCGCAGCTTGGATAAGGCACACTCACACACTCATTCTCTGGTTTACAAGAGAATTATCTGATCTCATTCATGATCGCAATAAGCAATGGTCTTTAGCTAGAAAGTCTAACACTAGTGATGACTGGCTTCTTTTTCGTGTCCTCAGAAATAAATGTTCAGCCCTTATTAAAAAAGCTAAAGCTGATTACTATCTGAGCCTAACCACTGATTGTTTTAATGACCATTCTAAGTTCTGGAAAACAATTAAATCACTTCAGAACAAGAAGGTTTCTAGTTTCCAACAAAAACTGTAGGTCAGTGATTCTTTTATTTCAGATTCAGATGGTATGTCTAATGCTTTCAATGCTCACTTCAAAAAGGCTGGTCACATTTTTGATGAGCAAAGTCATGACTCTCTAAATGGTCGTACTCACAGCCCTAGTAAAGAGATGAGCTCCCCTGTTTTTGATTTTGCTTCTTTCTCGGTCTCTGAAGTCTTACAGGGTTTGCTCTCAATTGATCCTAAAAAGTCTGCCGGGCCTGACGGCCTCGACCCGTTCTTTTTAAAAATTGCAGCTCAGATTATAGCACAACCAGTAACTGATATTTGTAATCTCTCCCTGTCCACTCACACACTGCCAGCTGTGTGGAAGCAAGCTCTGGTATCGCCCCTCTTGAAAGCTGGTGATCCCACGGAGTTAAATAATTATCGTCCTATCTCAAATCTTTCTGTGTTATCAAAGATTCTTGAGTCCCTAGTTTATACTCAGCTAAAACTTTTTTTAAATTCACACAACATCCTTAACCCTATGCAATCTGGATTCAGATCAAAGCACAGTACTGTGACTGCCAGTCTGAAAGTCTTAGACGATATTAAGGCTGCTTTGGATAACAAATCTGTTTGTGTTGCATTGTTTATTGACCTAGCCAAAGCATTTGACACTGTTGAAGCATGCATCGATGCAAGATGGCGCCAGTGTGTGTGGCCTGCCGCCTGCCGATGCTTACGGTGTGTGTTTTTGTACTGTTTTTGTCATGCTTAATGCAAAATGTCAACTCTCTACTGGTGTACGATCGCCAAACACTGCTGGACCTTCGGTTTTCTGCCATTAATCCAGCAAAGTTTACTCGTGGTGGAGATAAAACGCTGCCTCCGTTTTTATCAGGGGGACCAGTTTACCTGTGCCGCACCCCGGCTCCACCTACCCGCTGTAAACGCCACCGCCGCCGGGGAAAACGCAGTGGTCAACTGGTGAGAATGAAGGCTTCTTCAGTTAATCTTTTCTCTCATACTGAGTATGAGCCTTGTCTCTCTTTTTCGAGGCGCTTCCTGGACCCTGTCGACGCCTGGCTGGTACCTGTCGTCGACCCGGATGAGGCATTCCTGCACCGCGGGACCTGCTCCCCTCGTCCCCGCTGCCGCGGGGTTAATCCGCATAACCTGAGGTCTCTGTGTCGGGCTCCCCGGACCTCTAACGCCGCCAATCTGCCGGCCCCTGCCAGGTTTGGCCTGGTCAATGCAAGATCGCTAACAAACAAGACTTTTGTCCTAAAGGATTTCTTCACTTCCAAGGGCTTGGATTTCCTCTTCGTGACTGAGACATGGCTCAGTATTGGTGAGTCCAGCACGTTTACCGAACTTGTACCGCAGCATTGCTGTTATTTTAACTCTCCGCGGACGTCAGGCCGAGGTGGAGGTATTGCAACTGTTTTTAAGAGTGACTATAAATGCCAGCAGCTTTCACTGACATTCTCACCCGGCAGCTTTGAACTGAGCGTGTTCGAGCTTGGTCGCTCTCATA
>CALSBZ010036304.1:421-14070 GCA_943591055.1 Gobionotothen gibberifrons | reverse complement strand
TACAAGATCTGAGTACTTCTACTTTTACTCAAGTACAAGATCTGAGTACTTCTACTTTTACTCAAGTACAAGATCTGAGTTATTCTACTTTTACTCAAGTACACAATCTGAGTACTTCTACTTTTACTCAAGTACAAGATCTGAGTACTTCTACTTGTACTCAAGTAGAAGATATGCGTACTTCTACTTTTACTCAAGTACACAATCTGAGTACTTCTACTTTTACTCAAGTACAAGATCTGAGTACTTCTACTTGTACTCAAGTACAAGATCTGAGTTATTCTACTTTTACTCAAGTACACAATCTGAGTACCTCTTCCACCTTTGTATATATCAATATACTGTAAACAGTAGCATTAAATACATTGAATAAAAACACTTGTATAAACATAGGACATTTTATAAAACGAACAAGTCAAATCAAGCAATCTGATTGGTTCTTAGCCGTGATATACTGAGCGTATACCACGGGTAGAATTGTAAGTTACTTTTCACAACAAGTCGGGCCGAACCACGCCCCTTAGCTGTGATATAATGAGCATATACCACGGCCTGTCGTGAGCTATTGCTTAATTGTATTCTGAGTCTGAAGAAACTTGAATACTTATACTAAAAAAAACTGCTGCAGACAGAGTGTTTCAGAGAAAGTAAAAGTGTGTTTTCTTGATTGATCTGCACGCACTGAGGTGTCGTTTCAGAACACGAGTTATGGGACAAACACTGTCGCTATTTGTCGGGACATCTTTCTTCATCCATCCACAGGCGCTGAGCTGGAGCTCGTTATACAAACACGAATCTGTCTGAGCGCCTGTCTGGAAATATATCCTCCCAAAGGTGCCGCTCCACGTTGAGATGAGTCTCCCTTTATCCCCTCCTTAATGTCAAAATGCAGGTGGAGAATTGTCCTCTGTATGAAGTGGTTTCTTCTTATATGAGCAGAGAAAATGAGAAACTATAAAAAAAAAAACATGCTCTATTTGAAAAAGCAATAATCCTGGATATACGAGAGATGACAAAGACCACAATGTGGAGAAGCAGCTGCTGTAAGGTACATTTCTTCTGTGAACATGTTTTTTTACCTACATATTAGTACATACAACTAAGAAAAGTATACTTTTTACAGGTACATTTGCAGCTCTTTTGCGAAAGTTAATATGTCCAATTTCAGTAAAAGTACGATTAGCATATTTAGAGGCGAAGTCCCTCCCCTTCCGGTGGGACTCATGGGACCTTATTTCTGAAAAAGTATGCATTGAAGTCAATGGAGAGAGAAAGATTATCTTTCGATCCCGTTTGAATTGTGCCACGAATTACACATATGATGTTTGTCAATCTTAAATAATTATTTCCGTGTCAAAAAAGTCACAGTTTGTCGTAAAACTGTTGAAATATAAGACTATGAAAAATACGCAACTAGAAAGACTACAAATCCCAGAATCCCGGTCCCGCATGCTGGCTCTTAGGAACCGACTAACCCCCCTTGTGTGTATGTACAGCTCTCAACATGCCCAGATTTGGAGTGATTTTCACCTCTTTTAATACTTTTCACCTCATTCTGAAAGAAAGAAGTGAAATGTGCCAACGTGACGGCCGTCTTGGTGTGTGGTGCGAGACGGGAGATATAGTTCATTGAGCGTTTCACACAAACAAAAGTGTTACTTCACAGTTTTACGACACGTTTTAATTTTTTTGACTTGCAAAATTATCTTTTAAATTGACAAACATCATATGTGTAATTCGTGGCACAATTCAAACGGGATCGAAAGATAATCTTTCTCTCTCCATTGACTTCAATACATAACTTTTTCCGAATTAAGGTCCCATGAGTCCCACCGGAAGGGGAGGGACTTCGCCTCTACTGAACTAACTGAAAAGCAACACATATTCGACTCAAAACAACTACAAAGAAAGTGACTTAAAATTAAAAAGGCAGACAAAGAGACCTAGAAAATAAAACCACTACAAAAAATGTAGAAATAACCACAGACACATGCTTTTCTAGTATAAAGAAACAACATGAACTCAATAATAAGATGGGATCCTTGTTATTGATGATAAAGACTGAGTAGGTGTAAATGCTTTGGATGCAGTTCTGCCATCTGACCACAGGGTGGAGAACTGGGACTTCCTGACTACTTCTTTGATTTTCCAACAACAAACCACAGGATCAGTGGAGCATTAGATGTGTGTCTGCCACCTCGACAACACAATACATTACTCAAAACAATACTATGCATTGAACAAAATAGACACAAGAGATACAGGACTGAAATCTCATGTAATAAAAGTGATGTACTTACATGTAATTGTCTATACTGTATGTGAAATGTCTGTCAGCCGATTGTACAGAAAATGACTTTCAAAAAAATACATGTTTGTTAGAAAGACAGTAACAGTGAAATATTTAGTACTTCTCATGTCAACCAATTGGACAAAAAGGTTACAATAGTAGCTTTTACATACAACATTAAGATTTCATTGGCAAGAGTAATCCAGTCAGGGTAGACTACACTGAAAAAAACGGGGAATAACATTTACTTAGGAAAACAAAACGGACTTAGAAAACCTAAGTAAATTTAACATCTTATATTTCAAGTTAAATCTACTTACAGTTAAGAAGTGTTTGTTATTAAAGGCACTTGAGTAAACTTGACTGTCACACTCAGTTTTTGTAAGTAGATTTTAATTACTATTGCATAGTACATTGTACTTACCTGTCACAGTCTGCTCCATCATTCACCAGTAGTTTTCCATTCACCTGTCTCACCTGTTAGCCACACCCTGTATCTCTCTCACTCTGTTACACCCATCAGGCCATTTAGTATTTAGGCTCACTTCACTTTCACATCAGTGCCAGATCGTACTTTGCATTATGCCAGTCTTTCCCGTATTTACCTCCAGATTGCTCTCCCGGTTTCGACCCTGCCTGTCCCAGACCATCCTGTCTCGTCTGTTTCCTGACCCTGCCTGTACTCGGATTATTCTGCCTTGCCTGCTCCTTGACCGGTTGGTACCTGCGACTCCCATCTTGCCTTCTATCTGCCGTGTTGTATACTACCAGTCTTTTGCTTACAATAAAGCTGGTTACCGACGATCCCTGGTTTTCCGTGTGTTGCACTTTGGTCTTCAGTTCAATTGTGACATTACCATTACATAGTAGATTTTACTTAAGATTACATTTGGATCTTATTACAAATCTCCAGTAAAAACTATTTAGCTTTTCAGGTAGTTTTTACTTGCTATTCTTTATTTTTATTGCAAAAATATTTAAGTCATATTTACATGTAATTTCTTCTACATTAAACATCAGCTCTATTTCCATTAGTTTTTATACATTCTTATATTAAGGCTAATACAAAACATGAAACAACAAACACTTGTTTTAGACAACAGCTTATAACACTTTCAATACATATATATATATATATATAACAATGTAAAAGTACAAAATCGTGGATACATTTTTCAGTATACTGTATGCTAGCATTTCACTTTGGCTTAAATCAAGTATTTTCAACAAGAAAAACAGTCATTGTTCCTGTTTGTTTCCTCTGCAAAACTCAATCTCCTGGTGACATTTGAAAGATGTCTTCTTAGAAGAAACCCAAATCAACAGCACCAAGAATTTGGTATTTTACCAGTGACATTTCTGTCGACTGAAAGGGCAATGAAGTCGACCTTTCAGTAAAAACTTGCTGCAGTGGTTCCTGTTTCAAAGTAATATAAACTACCACTGACTGGAAAATAATGTCAACAACTGGATAGCATTTGAGCTACGTGTTTTCCACATTAGCACAACAAAGCACTGAAAGGCATGGAGGAAAATAAGTATGTTTTTCAGGGCCCATAACAAAAGGAAATGTTAAAACCATTAAGATCATTTAATAGAATTATATATTTATCACATTTACATTTAGCTTACCAGTTCTGCCGTTTATTTGTTACTCTTAGCTAGGTCTTTAAATTGTTTATCTGTTGCTTTAAGTAATTATTTATTGTTTATCTGTTAGCCAACTATTCGCTGTTTACCCATCACTTGTTATTACCACATTTTAACCGTGCATCCTTAAGCTTATCATTTAAATTGTTTATCAGCCACTTCAAGCTAACTATTAGCTGTTTATTCGTCACTCTAAGCTAACTGTTTTCACAGCTTATTTGTTAGTTTTAACTTGCTATCATCGCCGTTAGGCTATAACGTCAAGCTAACTGTTTTGGCTGTTTATCTGTTGCGTTAAGCTAACTGTTCTAATCGTCTTTCTGTAACTTCTAGCTAACTAGTTCCCTTACTTTTAGCTAACTGTTTACTGGGTTCTGTTACTTTTAGCTAAGTATTTTTAACCAATTATAATATACATTACTATTAGCCATAGCCGCGGGAAGTGATTTTACTTAGGGGGTGCGGTGAATTATCAAGGGAGGCGGGGGTGGTCGGGGGGTGGTCGTGAATTGTCAACGGCTCCCTCCGCAAGATGCGGGCCCCTCCGCGAGATGAGGCCCCACGCAGTCTGCGTGATCTGCATGTAGGGAGGGGCGGCCCTGGTGCTAGTGAACTGTCAACGGGGGGGGGGGGGGGTGGTTGCCTCGCTGCGGGGACACGTGGACCTCTGTCTCCTGTCAGCACAACTTCAATGATGCCGTTTAAAAACACATTAAGGGCGGTGCCGGCCGTGAGCGAACCGAGCCGGCACCCCCAGCACCTTTCCGCGGCTATGCTGTTAGCTAACGATTCAAACTGTTTATCTGTTACTTACAGTAAGGCAAACTATTGTTATTGTTTTCTGTTACTTTTAGCTAACAACAATTATTTCGACCATTTGTTACTTCTACCTTACTGTTTTTCGTGTAGCTAATACTATGAGCTAACGATTTGCGTACTCCTTGCTAACGTGTTGTTTACACAAAGTATACTCAAGCTCAGCGTCACAGCAAGTCGTAACTCAACCTAAAAGATATCAAGGTTCATTTAATCAATAGGAGGTTGAATAAGTGTCCTCTGGGCTACATTAAAGGCTAACCCTGGTGTGAAATCACTGCACTATAAGCCTACAACATCTCTCTTTCTGTCATAAAGAGTTTCTTATTTGCTTGCGTACAGATTGACCAGGTCAGCAGAACAACACACTCATAAGACTCCAGCAGGCAGAGATGAACGTCTGTTAATGAGTGGACTGTTTGCCAGCTGAGATCCAGCCTAAAGGCCCGACAGCAGTGACCCAGCCCTGTTAAATGAGAACGAAAACAAGGGTACACAGAGAGCAGCGATGGCCGGCTTTGTCCTCTCTCTATTTCCCCGAATAGCTCTCACACAAAGGATATCGTTATTCCTCCTCTAATTACCAGATGGAGAGCTATTTTTCTGCCTCCCGCTCCTCTGCTCTCACCCCCAGAAAATAAAGTGCTCTGTGGTGACGACCCTCAGCGGTTATGAAACGGTCTGACAACAGGGACCACATTTCCTCCTTCAAACGTTCAGTAGGAATCTGTGGGAGCATCTGTTACGTTTACTTTAGATAACTGTTTATTATACCATTAAGTGCTTTAAGCGAACTATTTAAACCATTTGTTCCATACTAGATAACTGTGGGTTCATCCTTTGCTTTAAGGTACTTTAACAGTTTATCCGTTACTTTCAGCATTTAAAAAAACATTTTATCTGTGACTTTAGGCTAACTATTTCATTTACGTTTCCGTTACTTTTAGATTTCTTACTAAAGGTTCATCCGTTAAGATACTTTAAGCTAACGTTGTTACCTGTTTTTCCGTAACTTTTAGCTAACTCTTTTAGCTAACGATGTTACCTCTATACCTGTATCTATTAGCTAACCAGTTAACCTGTTTAGCAGTTATTTTAAGCTAACTATTTGAACTGTTTCCGTAACTTTGTATCTGTTACTTTAGGCTAACTATTTTATTCACATAACTTGTAGATTACTATTATACCATTCAACCCGTAAGCTATTTTTAAGCTAACGTTTTATCCGTCACTTAAACTCTTTTAACTGTTTAATATTTCACAACTTTAGCTAACTATTTTAGCTGTTAATTCTTTGCTTTTAGCTAACTATTTTAACTGTTAATAATTTACTTTAAACTCACCTTTTAAACCTTTTATCTGTTATCTTAGGCAAACTAATTGAATCATGTTTCTGTCATGATAGCCAACTATTCAATCCTTTTAGCTAACTATGAGCTAACTATTTAAAATGATTATCCGTTACTGTCAACATAGTATTTCACCTATTTGTTTGTACCTTCAAGCTAACTATTTTAACCGTTTATTTTAGCCAACTATTTCAATCCTTTTAGCTTACTATGAGCTAACTATTTTAACCGTTTATTTTTACTTTTAGCCAACTATTCAATCCTTTTAGCTAACTATAAGCTATCTATTTTAACCGTTTATTTTTAGCCAACTATTTCAATCCTTTTAGCTTACGATGAGCTAACTATTTTAACCGTTTATTTTAGCCAACTATTTCAATCCTTTTAGCTAACTATGAGCTAACTATTTTAACCGTTTATTTTTAGCCAACTATTCAATCCTTTTAGCTAACTATAAGCTAACTATTTTACCCGTTACTGTTAGCATACTATTTTACTTATTTGTTTGTACCTTCAAGCAAAGTAGTTTTACCATTTATTTGTACTTTTATCCAACTATTTCAATCCTCAATTTACTTGAGACTATTGCATCTGAACTCAATCTGTGTGTAAATGTGATGGCCAATCTGTCTTCTTTCCTTCCTGTCCCGGCATGCTTTTGTTGCCAAAACCAATCATGTCTATGGCATGTTACCAATTTCACAGCCTTAGTTTTAGGCGGATGAATCTAGGCCACCGCAAGACATTCTCCATCTGCTATTCTGTGGCCAAAAGACTTGGGAGGTCAGAGAGAGAGAGAGAGAGAGAGAGAGAGGGAGGGATTAGCCTGGTACACCGGGTCCAGAGCGAGGTGAGATTAAAAGCCAGGAGCAGTAATACACTCATCGTGGAAAAACACACAGACTGACATGTTTCCATACAACCCCCACTCAGACTATAGCGTACATCTCCGTCATTCAACATGTTATTTCCACCAAATTGAAAGAATAATCAACATTATTTCAGAAATTACATGTTTCGTTTGCATTGCTTGCATTACATGTCATATACTTTTGAAAAAACATCCATAACATTTATCTGTTTGCAACTTATATCAATCAATATTCCAATTACTTGTATATAGACTATTCTGCACTATTTCTATACTTGCACTATTATCTGTTTCACTGTGTTGCACTGTTGGAGGAGCCTGTGACCTAAGCATTTCATTGTCATAACTACACTGTTGCTATGCACATATGACAAGAAAAGCCTTGAATCTTGATCTGTTTTTAGCCCACATATCTAAAGGCTATATCATTGTAACATTCAGTATTTCTATTCCACTGTATTTACTGTTACATTCTGTTGTATTTCTGTTGTCTCGTCATGCTGCTTCCCTGATGGCTTCCACAGGATTGTAGCTGACATCTTCGTGGATTCATCTTCTTATTACAGACACATGCATTTCCTAACATTCGGTCTATAGGCTGTAAAATGTATTATCTCTTCGATTTACACACGGCATCTATTGCACGTCTGTCCGTCCTGGGAGAGGGATCCCTCCTCTGTTGCTCTCCCCGAGGTTTCTCCCATGTTCCCCTTTAAACTGTGGGGTTTCTCTGGAAGTGTTTCCTTGTACGATGTGAGGGTCTAAGGATAGAGGGTCTAAGGACAGAGGGTCTAAGGACAGAGGGTCTGAGGACAGAGGGTGTCGTTTTTCTCATACTGATATTCTGAACAATCTGTGCTGTTGTATTTGCTGTAAAGTGTCCCTACTGTAGGCTATTTTTACTATATGTACAGCACTTTGGCTCGACCAAAAATCGTTTATAAATGTGCTATATAAATAAAACTTGATTTGATTTGATTTGATTTGTATTTCCTTTGATTTTGCATGCATAGTTTACCTGTTTTTCCACCAAATTGAAAGAATAATCAACATTATTTCAGAGATTGCAAGTTTCGTTAGCATTTCTTGCATTACAAACATCTGTTTTTAGCGCACATATAAAAAGGCTATAACACCTAGTATTTGTATTCTACTGTATGTCATGTTACATTCTGTTGTATTTCATTCGATTTTGCATGCATAGTTTACTTGTTTTTCCTATGTATTTTTCCTTTTATGTCAAGTATATGAGGAGTTCTTTTCCAAAACGGTATAAAAGCCAAATTGAAAATTGAGTTTGTTGTGCCATTTTGCTGTGTACTGAACCTATTCACTGCTCTATCAACGTTTCATGCCAAATCGCTAAACATCCTATATATATATATATATAAATGTAATATTAACAAAATGTGTGGGTCTAGGTAAAAAATGTCATTTTCCTGAAAACTATTAAAATGGATATATAGCGTTTTGGAAAAGAGCTCCTCATATTGTTCGTTGCATTGTCAGAGGAGACTGGTTTCAAAATGTTCATTGCCAGAACAACGCCTTAGCTATTGTGTGTATGACAAATACAGCCTTGAATCTAATAATCCACAATAAAAGCATTTTAGTTAATTTATTCCTGCATCTTACTTGTTACTCATTATGTCTACTGAAGTACTTACTGTTATCTCATGTCTTCTTTCTTTTTATGATAATAATATGTTGCATTGTTGGAAGAGCTTAGGACTTAGCTAGCGTACATATGATAAGAAAAGCCTTTGAATCTGTTGTCTTTCAATCCTATTCAACTTGGAACAAAATGTCCCTGGCTCTTTTTGATTGTATTTCTTTGCAAGTCTTTTAGTATGTTGCATTGCTGGAAGACAAAAGATTCCCATTGTCAAAACTCTGTATAGCTATTGTGATAAAGCATTTGAATCCTGAACCAAGGTCACCAGCTCCTGTCGTGGCGTACATTGACACAGATGTCAAAAAAACTAAAAGGTCATCGATAAAAATATGATTACAGTTTTTTTGCAGAACGCAGCAGCTTCGTCGGTGTTTTGTTCTGCAGAGATTTGTGTTCCCTGTCCTCAGCACATCATGCAGTATAAGCTATTAAATCTCAGCTCTGCTAACCCTGTCATGTGGAAAAAACCCTGACCTCAGACTGGGGGTGACTGAGGAGAGGGTGAGGAGGACAGGTGTGACTCAGCAGCACCTGAGCACCATCAAGGGCAACACATCCTTTTATATTGCACTGTGTATATGTAAGTGCATGGGCTTTGGAAGGAAGGCTGTCAACAAGGAGGATTTGGTAAACATCTCAGGGGGGAGATTAGGAAGGAGGGAGTCTTTTCTATGTGTGCAAAAAGGGGGAGGGAGATAGAGAGAGGACTTCCCAGCATGGGGGGAGGGAGGGGGTGAGTTGCCTGGTTCGAAAAGGACTGAAATGTCCTTCATATAAACCGGTGACAAAGTGGCGAGCAGCGGCCACACAGACAGCAGGAGACCGAGCACCGAGCAGCCGCTAGATCCGCAGCGAAACACCGGGGAGAAACACCCGAGAGGAAGCAACTAATCCGAAGCATTCTTCACAACACCGACAGGTAACATTAATAAATGCACGACGATTTGAACAGTTTTATTCGACAGCTTGTCAGACGTTATATCACAGTTTGAATGATCTTTATTAACGAGGACAGTGCGCTAACATAATGTGTTGCTACGGATGATGAAGCCTTAGTCAAATTTAAAACTCATTAATAAGCAACACCAGACTCCATCGACAAAAGAGTTTTTTTAAACTGCGTGTTTTCTACTTGGTAACATGTTTGCATATACATAAAAGTTCTTATTGCGTTGTCAATAATAACGCTTAAATAAATTATCATTTGGAAATACGAAGAAGTTGCTTTCTTAGTTTTAATGTTCAAGGTTAAGCGAGCTGATTTTTTTGGGTGGAATATTGTATACAAAAATACATTTGAATTACTTCGAAGTAGCATTAGATAGGGTTTAAAACTGGAAGGTGAAAGTAGTGTTATGCACCATTTGTATTTTTATTTATTTAGCGTATAGGCCTATCTCGGATTATTTAATATATTTTTTATTTTTTTGTTGGAGTTTTTCCTCCTGATTTTGTGAGGTTTTTATATCATATACATATACATATTTTTCCATATATGTATGACTATATAACTTATGGGATAGTCACGTTATTTTTTCCTGAATATATGAAATGCATCCGTTATCTTTGTTGTGTGAAATCTGGGCTCCACTTGACTCTTTTATTGAACTTTTATTCCAGAAATTACGTATTTTTTCCTCGAAAATACATGATTTTCTTACATCTAAGAATTGTGTATTTGTTGTGTTCAATCAGGGCTACATCAAATTATTTTATTCATTTATTTAGCTATTTTCCAAGTATTTTCTCATGATTTTATAACAGCTAAGAATATTATCTATGTATCCTTAAATGTCTGAAACACATGCCATATCTTTGTCGTGTAAAATCAAGGCTACACTGGACTATTTCTTATTTACGGGAATGTGTAACTTCAAGTGTATCTCACAGATATATAACGTTATAACCCCACCATGTGAGTTCTCCTGTAGTGTGTGAAATGTGTCGTATATCCTTGTGTGTTGTGTAGATTCAGAGCAACGTGTCCAGGTCCATTCAGCCAGATTTGTTTAATTCTGGTTATCTAGGCTACACATCGGCCATCCGCTTGTCAGATTAAACAACTACGCATTTGTGCACGGTGCTCCAGTCTCACCTAATTAGACTCAGCCTCTACTGGGTCACCACATGCAGAGCTCACACGGAGATAAACAGCCTGTAAACCTGAAGACTGAGGCGTGAGAATAACCCAGATTAGACACTACAGTAGGTAGTTCTTCTTTGGATGTCATATATATGTATTCTATTGAACAGGCCATCATCCCCACATTAATGGGAATGCAGGTTAATAAAAGTAAACTCAATCAACCAAATAATTTATTTTATAGTATGTTTTTTTCTTTCTATAAAAGCCAAAACTAACATCTATTTCATGTATTTAATTTTCTATTTATTCTTTAACTTTTTTGTCTTTTCTTGTCAACTTCCAAAAAAAAATACTCACGTTAAAGTTCTGCAATTAAAATGTTGAGTCCAAAGGATACAAGTTATTTATTTTTTAGTATTTGCTAAATATCTGAATCTGTAAAGTGACTAAAGCTGTCAGATAGTGCATTAAAATGAAAATACTTAAGTACCTCAAAATTGTACTTAAGCACAGTACTGTAAACGCACTTCAATATTTCAGTCAGGTGAGCACATGTTGTTTCTAATCTGCCTCTGTCCATTGTGCTGAACTCTTTTCCAGACCTGTGATTGGCTGTAGAGATGGGTGTCACCTCTCGTCCACTGCTATTGGCTGGAGCTTATCTGTTGGCCGCTCTGATTGGTGGAGCCCACTCTGAGGGGGTGTGTCTTCAAGACGCTAAGCACAAGGCCACGCCCAGTCCAGAGCCCAACCTGACGGAGTGTGGGCTGTACGCTGACAGTGAGTGGATTTACAGAGCCTTTAAGTACTTATACAACTCTGTAAAAGTACTCCATTACAAGTAAAAGTACTGCATTGACTTAAGTACATGTATTACAAAATATTAGATATATTAATATAAAAGTAGCCTACTCTAAGCAGAAACATGTAATAAAAAATAGTCAATAAAAGTATTAATTAGAAGCAAAACATTTTCAATTTGAGGAGTCTAACTACTACGACTAACTACAAAAATTAAACATTATCAAAATACTTTTTCAGGTGTACTTAATCGACATCATGATATCATTTATTTTACAAACATTGTATATGTTATGTGTGTTAAAATCAACATTTCTCATGTAACTAGTATTTAATCTGTCAAATAAATTGAGTAAATTCAAAAGTACTTAAGTGCAGTCCCCTTAAAGGAGGGGTAGGTAAGTTTGAGAAACCGGCTCGAGATACACTTTTTGTTATATTCCATGGAATGCTCTTAATATCCTGATAGCAATGAATATTCTAAGTGCTTTGAAAAAAAATCCATAAAAAATGTCATCTGTGGAAGCCGTAATACTGTAAAAACTACGACCAATTATTTTAGCCGGGCCGCCTAAAATAACTGGTTGGCCGACCTGTCTGTCAGCCTTCAATCTCGTGCACACACACACACACACACACACTCGTGCAGTGCGCGTGCTGTCATTGGGCATGTTTCCCGTCTCCGGGCAGCTGTTGCTCACTCGCCAGCAGCCGCTGCAGGACACTTTCACCATGGCAGAGTTTGCTTCAACATCGTCTACAGGTCGCAAAAGAAAAACTGTAATGGAGCAAATTATGAAGAAAAAGAAAGTGGAAACTAGGAGAAGTCAAACCAGAGTCAATATCGGAGTTGCTTTTCAACGATGGTGACTATTTACGGAGCACACCGAGCTGATATGTAACGTTACCGGCGCAGCCTGCTCTAGCTGACGTAACATTTTTAATACATTTTCACAAAACAAACATGCTAGCTTCAAACATATAAGCACCGACAATAACTTTGTTATACATTTGTTTTATCTATTATTTATTATTATTGATCTTAGGTGTTGTTTTCTTACATCTGATTGAGCCATGTAAGTCTTCACTGAGGGCATGTGCGCGTTCATGTGTGTTGGAGGAGGTGCTCTGTAGGAAGTCTGAAGGAAGGGGCGGATTCTTTTCGGTTGTGTACTTTGGAATTTTTGTGCAGCCGAGCCGGTTTCTCAAACTTACCTACCCCTCCTTTAAATGTGTATTTTAGTATAGTACTTGACCAAATGTACTTAGTAACAGCTCACCCTTGGAAACACTGCATGTTTGATGTTGTAAAGAAAGACACCCTGTGGTGATCATATCTAACTGTATCTCCCGACTGACTGCATGTGTTTCCTGTGGTCGACAGACAGCTGCTGCACAGAAGAAGACATCCCGGACGTCTCCCATGTTCCCTCGGCTCTCAACAAGAACAAACCCTGGGACAAGTGCGGTCCTCTGAGCTCTGAGTGAGTCTCACAGTCTCTGATTAACACTGGTTTCTGTTAACATCCATCACATCACTACAGAGGATTATGGCGATTGAAAAAACGTTGAGATTAAATCTGTCTGTGATCAAGATCAAGACGTGCTTTATTTATCCCAAATTCATTTATTCACTCTTGTGTTATTCTACTTTACATTGCACACATAGGCCCACAATACACACATGCACAAACAATACTTATACACAGGGCCGCCGCTTGCGGACAGGCAAGGCAGGCAACTGCTTGGGGCCCCGGACCAGAAGGGGGGCCCCCAAAGAAGGTCGATTTGAAAAGGTCCACAGCTTGAAACCCCCTTTAATTTACTGCAATGACATGTCTGGAAACCCCCTCTAGGGCGCCTTCAAAAGCTGCTTCATAAATTAAGTTTTGTTTCTCCGCACCGCTCCGGGGGGGTTACTGCCGGTTGTGCGTGGTGATGAAAGGCTGGTTCGAGGGGCCCCCAGTGAATGTTTGCCTAGGGCCCCCACATACTCTAGAATCGGCTATAAAGGAACAACAGCACGGTCACATGACTTCACGTCTCCACCGCTAAGCTAAAGGCGGCTAATGTTGGGCTATAAAGGAACTACAGCACGGTCACATGACTTC
>CALSBZ010036303.1:1981-13254 GCA_943591055.1 Gobionotothen gibberifrons | reverse complement strand
CCCCTCTTCTTCATGTCTCTTCTACATCAACATGTGTCCCCTCTTCTCCATGTCTCTTCTACATCAACATGTGTCCCCTCTGTGGAAAGAGACTCTGAAAGTTTCAGGAACAAAGATTCTCTCTCTTTGTGTCCTGATCCATTTCTATAAAAACCTGTCTGAAAATGAGCTGATCAGATTTTGGCCACTTTATGATGTCATAATGATGTTTTGGCTTGTGTAACCATTAGCCAATCACCAACCAAGGTAACCCCCCCCCCCCCTTATCACCTGAATCTCCTCCTAGAGCACCATTGAGTTCTTTGTAACCAAATGTCTCTCAGAGGGGCGTGGGGAGGGGCTCCTTATTTTCATCTAAAGTAACAGACAGAGAATCAGCACTTTGGAAACAGGGCTGAAACAGAGGGGATTATGGGTAATTCTGCAATGATCGGTTTGGTGTTTCAGCCAATCAGAGACATGTTCTGTATATATCTGAGACCTGTAATATATTGATGAGAAACAGAATAATAGGGGAAACTGTATATATATTGCAGAAATCCAACAATGTTAGATAACATGTAAACACTGTTTTACTTGCAGATCTTTTGCAATGAGCCGGCCTATAACAGAATATCCACCTTATGGCCAGTGAGCAAATCCGCTGAAGCAGTTCAGTGTCCTCTGAAGGGTTGAGGAGTGTTTCATCAAAAAGCCATATGTCAGTTACTCATGTCTGACTAAATGAACATACACAATTCCCCTCAGGTGTGATGGTTTAGAAATGGGGCCAGCTGATGGAAATATTAGGGGTTTGTTGAAATGGGTTTCATCGTTTTATACGGGCCAGCGTTCACTAGCAACACATGACACACATTCAGCAATGTAAGGGTTAAAACACAGGCATGGAGATAAAGTGTGACCAAAGTTGGAAGGGTCAACTGTCAGAGATAGTCATCTTTTTTTAGGGCCGGGACTTTAACGCGTTAATTAAGATTAATTAATTACACAAAAATTAACGCATTTTAATCGCACTTATTTTTGCACCGCGGAACGTTTCTCACTGGATGAGTTTCAGGCGTACCGATTATACTGGAGCACCAACTAACGTGCATGACTTCAGACAACAACAAACCACAGTGAACAATTCAAACATGAACGAAGAAGCTGATGAGACCGCGTTGGTTGGCCCCGTGGATGGGACATTTTGTTTTAAAAAACGGACGGATGGAAGCGTCGATAAGAGCACGGTTGTGTGCAAATTATGCAAAAAAGAATTCGCATATCACCGCAGCACATCAAGCCTCAAGTATCACCTCAATGCTAAACATATAGCAGCTAGCGTGGAAGCTAGCGTGGACGTTAGCCCGACTCCGAGTACAAGGAGGACCCACACCCAACCCACACTCAACCAGATGACTGGTTTCAGGGCCAGGATAACCAAGTCCACGTCTGAACAAATAACCAACTCCCTGGCTCACTGGATTGCACTCGACTGTAGACCACTTGGAGTGGTAGAAGATAAGGGGCTGCAAAGAACTGTTGGTAAATCAACAAAGTCTGTTATGGCCTCTGAAGCAACAGAGAGATGTTTTCTAATAGTCAGGGTTTCCAATGTTCTGAATGTACTTGAAAGTATTGTGTTTTACTTAAAAACAAAGTGTTATAGTTTACAGAAGGTCTACCTACCTATAGGCTACCTGAATCTCTGAAATGTACTATATTCCTAAATATGCTATTGCTACACTTTATGGCAAAAATTGCACTTTTCTGTTGGTCTTGGTTAAGTACCACCTTGAAAAAAAATAAACAATGTTTTGTTGCTTAAGCTTATGTATTCAGTCATTATTCAATGGTATACTAAAATTCATGTGAAAGAAATTGCTTCTCACTGTTCTCAGGTCAAATATTTATATGCGATTAAAAATGCGATTAATTTCGATTAATTAATTACAAAGCCTCTAATTAATTAGATTAATTTTTTTAATCGAGTCTCGGCCCTACTTTTTTTGTATCCTGACAACGTTATTCTGTAATCTTTTTCTCCCCAAGCCTGCATGACTCATGATGGCTGATGACTTTCCACATGCTCAGATATAAAACCTCAGGCGGACTCCCTTTCAGTTTTCTCCTTCTGTCCAGAAATGGAATGAATGAAGCTATTTAAGAACAAATGAGCTTTGGCACGGTGTGAGGACAGACCATCACCCACGCTAACAGTGATAGCACAGCTCCATCTGACCACTGTTATTCTCCAGAGAAAGCGGATATCGTCCTGCTCCTGACAGCAGGGCGGCTGCCAACGCAAGCTGTGGATCTCTGGGAGGGTCAGGAGAGAAGCTGGGAGAAACTGAATGAAACAGAGAGGAAGAAAGGTGGGGTGCAGAGAGAGTGCATTCTGCTGTTTCCAAATCCAACATGGAGAAAGCGATGGAGACGACGAAAATACGCTTATGGTGGGGATGAACTGCAAAACTAGCACAACAGCAGCACAACACAAGTGTTTGGTGAAATGTACATGTTGTGTAATTACACCATTGGCAATATTGTAAAAAACAAAACAAAGTCTACGACTACGACACAACTGTTGTGCAATATGTACCCTAAGGGAAACTTCTGCAGCAATGGAGAGTTAGGACTCAGAGAGACACGAGGAGAGTTGGAGCTTTGATGTCAAACACTGATAGTTTATTTCAAGTATAACGGCCGGAGAATTCATATCACAAGTCACAGCAGCAACAGGTTCTGACTGCACGGGTGGGTTGCCATGTCAATTCTGATCAGCTTCTCTCTGGATAGACATTTTAACTAGTTCAGAAAGAGTAAACAATATATTTGGGGAGATAGACTCAACAGCTGGGCACCCTGAATCACTTGCGTCTGACCCTTAATGGCCTCGAAGCCAGCGTTCCCACAGCCGTAAACCATTTCGTGACCGAGAGTTGAACTGGTTTATCAAGATAGCTGGAGCCTCCCATTCCCTAAGAGAGATAGCAGGCTCAGGGTTGGTCGTAAACGTGAACACACAGAAAAGGTTAAATATCTAGGAGTAAAGACAGAAATATTCCCTCACATACCCTACTTGCTGCCTTCTTAGTTTGAAATGTTGAAATACTGTAACAACAATCTTTAAGATAATTTTTACCTCTGTTATCTAACTTTTACCACGCTGCATTCTACAAAATACATATTTCATAGTGTAAGGGAAACTTCTGTGTAGCAATGCAGTGGGAGTCACCGACTCATGAAGGAGACACAGGAGGAGCAGGAGTTCTGATGTCAAACACTGATATTTAATACAAGTATCGGCCGGAGAAATTCACATCACAAGTCACAGCAGCCAGAGGTTCTGACTGCACGGGTGGGTTGCCATGTCAATTCTGATCAGCCTGTGTCTTGGTAGACCATTTAACTAGTTTACAGAGAGTCATAATCAACATATTGGGGATGGGCCTTGGTACCTGGAGACTGTCTCTGTCCCCCTGTGGTGCTTTGAAGACAGCGTTCTCAGAGTCGTATAACTCCCTACTTCCTCCACATCAAGAGATAAGGATCAGGGCTGATCGTAAACGTCAACACACAGAGAAAGGGTCAAATTCCTGAAGACAGAATTATTCCCTCACACATAGATACTGTGCATGATATATGTGCATGCCATTTATCCAATAGTGTTTAATTTCTTACTTCTACTTTTGCTGTAACAATGTCCATTTCCGCTCCGTGGGTCAAATACAGGAATTCTGAGTCATACTGCACTGTATTGTCCATATTGGCTTAAAACAGATGTTCAGTCTTCAAACTCCTTCCACATATCTGAGAACTCAACTGAGAACACATAACATTTCCCCAGCATTTCTTTATCCTTTTCATTTCACATTCGTCTGTGTTTTCCCATGCTGTTAGACAGAGTGTGTATTCAAGACAGAGCTGCAGAGAAGCACATGCACACATCTGGCTGTGTGTGATGGGTCATATGCACTAAAACTGACCTCAGGCCTGGGGTTACATTACTGTGTGCTCCAGTTGTTCATATGGACCTAAAATACACTTTAACTTGAACAACTGTGCGCACACAATGGCACACATTCAAACACACATTGTCCTGACTTTAGATGAATGGTGGCGACAGTGCAGCTTCACAGAGTGTGGTAAGAGAGGATCATTGTTTGAAAGCTGGTTTGTTTCATCTGTAATGCACACATGCACTTTTGGTTTATGCCAGTAACAAAACAAACAAAAGGCTCAGTGTGCGACACATGACAGCTACATGTTCTGCTGGCTGAACTCTGTCCCTCTTCTGATAAACAACACATCCACCTGAGGCTTACTGAGTCCTTTATTTATGATTTCTCCGAACGCCATATACCGTGACTGAGGTTACCATATGTAAAGCTAGTCACTGACAACGCCACCTCCTGCTAAGGGGCAGGAGGAACCCGTGGACCCTAAATGTAAGTTGTGGACCGATTTTAAAGCTTCCCCTTAATAGGTTCAATTATGACAGAGGCATGAATTCCAACAATATACGCAGCTTTATTTAACAAATGTTGGAAATAGTTTAAAATGTCAATTCATGTAAAGTGTTAAAATGGCCAATATAATTCCACACGTATATAAGTTACCCTCCTCAGTTGGGCAGGCCTGGTCCGCTGGGTTGCTGTGCCTGCTAATCGTGAGGGACAAAAACAAGAAAAGCCACACACCAAAACAACGAAAGCATGCAATATTCGAACCACAATCTCTATAAAATAATTACAGTGAGATATTTAGCATACGGAGAAGAAAGTGTTGCACCGTGCAGTCCCTACACTGAAGGCAGGCAGCGTTCCACCCGGGCCCAGGCCTACTCAATATACAAACACATATAGAAGAACATATTAAAAACACGGCTCCAACACACACTATAATGTAGGTTATACAAGTGTTTGTACCAGTCTAAGTGTTTGGTGAAATCTACTGCATATTATTACGCTACTGATTGGTCCATTTCAATCATTCTGCTCTTTTTTGCTAGCAGACTGTTGCTAAGGAGAACAGACCGTTGCTAAGGACACTCTGATCAAGGGACTATGTGAAGTCATATCAATCCGCTGAAAGAAGTACATTTAACGTCAGCATTGGTAAACATTAACATTAGTTTTCCTCCGTCAGAAAACTCCATGAAATGCTTTTTAAATATTTGTTAATATATTTGTGGATAGGATGAAACTTGCGATTCATTTAAACGTCTACGCATTATTAGTATTAATAAGTATGTGTCTACTGATGAATTGAAGTTCAGTGTTTACTCTACTTTTAGCTCTCCACCCACTCCTGAGAAAAATAATCACCAAGCTGCTAAACGTTCCACTTTGTTCCACGAAACAGTTATCTGTTGCTGCTGTAAACAAGGGTTTCAGAGCAAAGTTCATAACATTACTTAAAAGCAACTTAAAGGCTCTCTGCAGCTGAGACACACTGCACTACAAGCAACACCCTTCACATTAAACACTGTCATTAGTCCTCTGAACGCCATCTTTTTCTACAGCAGGCAGACCTTGGTGCAGGAGAGGTTGTTCAAACTAAAGACTCACAAAACCGTAATACACAGAGCTTTGTGTAGGCCAGATCATCATGAGATTATCGTCTTAAAAACTAAGCTTGAAGGCTCTTATTATTGCGATAAACAACATTATCTGACTAAGAAGCGTCTGAGGAGTTGGTTTGGAACAGGCTGCAGTGAACGTCATTGTTACAGATGTGACACAAAGACTGGGACTCGAATGCAACGACTCGACACAGAAGTACAAAAACAAAAGTCAGCATGAAATGTACGAAACAAAGTAGAACAAAAATCACCCTTTAAGAGGAGAAACTTGGCAAAGACCGAATAAACATGACTCTTGGTACAAACAAAGTCAAGTTCTTGGCTCTTTTGGCATGGCATGAAACAAGACACACTGCTAGAGGACAATGAAAGCCCAGGACTATTTGAAGAACAGTTAATGGGGGGCAACGATCGAGGATGGGACAGACAATCACAGTGGCAGTAAAACAGGAAGTGCCATGACTCGACATGAGTGACTGTAACTTCACACGAAACATGACTAGACATGAGTAACTTGATGTTAGCATGGACTATAAACTAAACATGAAACATTTCACACGGTAAATTAACTGTATTTATTCATACAGTATATTTATATATCCTGAAGTTCCCTACACGGCTCAATAAAAGTCCATCTCATCTTATCTTATAGCGATGCAGTCTTTACGACCCCTCAATGCGCCATGTGATCAAGTAAGCCAACATCCACAGACATTCACACACCGCTGGCCATCGGGAGCAAACTGGATTTAATTTCTGTATCTCGCACAAGGACACATCGACATGTTGACTGCAAGGGGCTGGGATCGAACCAGCAACCTTCAGATTGAAAGACGACCGCACTACCTGATAACTCACAAACTAAAAATAACAAACTTGGTGGGATATTCGACTATTATTTGTATTTCCACATGTATATATATATATATATATATTTTGTATTATTATTTTTAACGCTATTTTATTTCTAAAATATATTGGACTGTTTATTTCTGTGTCTTAGTTTCTCTGTACATTGCATTGTGTTTTTTATGCTGCTGCAACGCAAACATTTCCCAAATTGGGATCAATAAAGTATGTCTATCTCTCTATATATCTGTCTGTCTGTCTGTCTGTCTATATGTCGGTCTATATGTCATTCTATCTATATGTCTGTCTATCTATATGTCTGTCTGTCTATCTATATGTCTGTCTGTCTATCTATATGTCTGTCTGTCTGTCTGTCTATCTATATGTCTGTCTGTCTGTCTGTCTGTCTATCTATATGTTTGTCTATCTATATGTCTGTCTATCTATATGTCTATATGTCTGTCTGTCTGTCTGTCTGTCTATCTATACGTCTGTCTGTCTGTCTGTCTATCTATCTATCTGTCTGTCTATCTATATGTCTGTCTATCTATATGTCTGTCTATCTATATGTCTGTCTGTCTGTTTATCTCTCTGTCTGTCTATCCATCTGTCTATCTCTCTGTCCGCCTGCCTGTCTGTCTATCCCTCTATCTGTCTATCTCTCTATCTGTCCGTCTGTCTGTCTATCTCTCTGTCCGCCTGCCTGTCTGTCTATCTATCTATCCATTATTCAAAGGAGAGGTCAGGTCTGCAACAAAACAGATGGTTTAAGAGATAACCATTGTACGACAGTGATAATCAATTCTGCCAGACATCTGTCTGTGCAAGGCTGTGAAGAAAAGCATTGGTTGAGTCCCTCTATCCATAATGATAAATCCAGTGAAGTCTTGCTTCTTTATGAAACCTCACACAAAGCAACTAGTCAGAAATATGATGTCACATTCTGCTCCTCTTCTCTCTGTGAGGGCTTTAGCTGACATAAAGACGACCGTTTGTTTCTTTCCATCCCATATTTTCTTGGAGACGGGCCCCACCAGACAACAATCTCTGCCTTATTTGCTCTGTTATACTTTAAAGCTGCCACTCAACACTTCTCTGCTCTTTAAGAAATGACATGGTTACTGGGTCGACATGACAAACTGAGATACAGTCAAATCTACAATACGTTCAAAATGAAAATAACAATCCACGAATCAGAAAAAGTGATAGAAAAACATTTTGTGTATAAAGGTAGGGGTTAAAGTGGTCATTAATGAAAAAGGGAAACAGACAGGGGGATCATGAATTTAAAATGTTCTACTAACCACAAATATAAAAAATAATATTGCAAAGAGTATTCCACAGTATTGTTTGTTGTCCACAGCTGACGTTAAATTAACCGGACTTCTTTCTGCGGATTGATACGACTGCACATAGTCCAGAGGTCTGTTAACAGAAATAACAGACCTCTGGAATGTCCAAATTGGCCAATCAGAATTGAGTATTCAACTACAGTAAGCTGTGTAATAATGATCGGATAAGGGATACATGATCAAATTCGTATACATTCATTATTACTTACACATTGTCATATTTAACCAGAGAATCATTAATAATGATTAATTTTTCATATCCCACTTCTCACATTCTATTCCTCATGTTTTTAATTCCGAATATATTTAATTTGCCAGCTTCTTTCATTGTGTATCTACTACAGATGAAGCACTTAATTTCGGACTCCAGCTTACCTGTTCCTGCCTACGCCCAGTTTCGAGGAAGGTCAAGCCCTCCCACTATTTTCCAAGAGGGCGTTGCCAGATTTTCAATTTCAGGTTTTCAATGATCCATTGCAGCTGGCTTCATTATAATTACATTTATTATAACAGGGGCGGGCTCAAGTCAAGCTGGAGGCTTTCCCGTGAGCGAGGGCAGACCACTTACCAATCACTGCCCTCGCGTTTCAAACTGTCCGAAATTAAGTGCTTCATCTGTAAGTCAGCATCTGTTAACCAAGTCTTTGTAATTTGTAAAAATATTGCTACTCTTATTTCAAGGAATAAGTACAAATCTTTCTCTTTCATCTGTGGCTTTTCCAAGGTTCCAAGGATCAACAAAAACACAATTGTCTTATCGATGTTTCCCATAAAATATCTTAATCCCTTGTTATCTCTCATTGTCCTTGGCTCCACACCCAACTCCTCAACATTTAGTTTACAGAGTGGTTCAATAATAGTGCGAAGGTATCCGCATTGAAGCTGTCACAAGCAGAAAAATGACCACAGTGTTGACAGTAACAACAAAACCCTGTGTCTTGGTCTCTGTCTACATGTCACCCCCTGCCCCCATGTGAACAGAGGACAACTGTGTCCAGTGGCTGTAAGTGAATAACAACATAGCTGGGGTCAACATCAGACTGGCCTATTGTGTAACAGGCCATCATGGTTTGTGCAACAGGCCACACATGGCGTGATGGTACTGTTGTTGACAGAATCACAAGACTTTGTACATATATTCAGTCAGAAAAGGTCTCAAGTTCAAGCTTCAAGGTTCAACACGTGTAGTTATGACGATGAAACGCTTAGGTCACAGGCTCCTCCAACAGTGCAACACAATAAAACAGATAAAATAGTACAAGTAAATACAATAAAATAGACTATAATAGAAACAGAATATGATAGAAGCTGTGCAGAATAGTAATTGGAATATTGATATATGATATATGTGAGTTGCAAACAGATGAATGTTATGTATGTTCTTTCAACATACTTCTTTGTTCTCATAATATATCTTGTCTATAAAAGCAAAACAAAATGCTCTATCCTCATAAAAAAAAAAAATGAAATGATGTCAAGGCCAGAGAGCAGATTGGGCCAAAACACACACATGGAAAGTGTCCAAAAAACTGCAGACATTCCTGGTGGTGTCGTAGGAGGGTTGTAGCAGTGACCTATGTTACATATTCTGTTCTTGGTTATGGTTGAAGAGTAGCTGTTCATTAATGTAAATGTCCTTTTTGTAATGTTTTACGACGTCCAACATTATTTTCACTGAATTCACCAATGTCCCCCATACAAGTGACAAAAAGAAGAGATCAGTCACACAATCTGGCGTTACAGTTTTGACTCGTAACACCACAGTGATTTCCCCGTCCACACGTCAACACTGTACACGGTTTCTTGAAACCTTTGCCCTGAAAGGACTGCTGTAAAGGTCCGTTTCCAGTACGTGTTTCCAGCCCACTCTCTTCAGTCTGCGTGCAAATGACACGACTTTGCAAAGGCGTGCAATAGATACGCAGAAGTCCGTTTTTGCGTGCATATGATACTCCCACGTTACGTTTGTTATGAACGTATCTTAAATGCGTTTATTTTCTACATATCTTTGCCATTTATTTAACCCTAACCCTAACCCTAACCCAATAAGCTGCTGTGTCGTTTATTGCACCGCAAACATTCAAACTGTCATTGGAACGGCGATCAAGCCTGAAGCCACAGAGCTCTTTGTTTTAATGTTTGAGGTGCAATATCAGCGAATCATATGCACGCTAACACGGACTTCTATCTATTGCACGCCTTTGCAAAGTCGTGTCATTTGTAGCAGACTGTGAGACCGGGGTGGTTTTCCATGTGGCAGAAAGGCCATAAGTAATGGAAACATGTCTTAAAACAACCCACTCTAAGGGGGGACTACGCACAAGTTGGCATTCAGACCAAACACAGCTCTGCATTGCGGCTTTTAGAGGCATGAGTGAATCTTTTTGGTGTGGCTTGTGATTGGAAGCAGGTTGTGATAAGATCATGAAAACCAGTTTAAGCAATGCCTCTATGTGATTACATGTACATGTCTTCAGGACAAAGTGATAAACCTGCTCGCCCACTAAGCACACGATGACTGGCATTCTTACCAAAGGCCTACTCATTTAAATTAATCTCAATTTACATAATTAATAGGACAACATCTTAATATTGTGTGTGGCCCTGTAATGTGTATATTTAGAAAGTATAGGGGGATAGGACAGAGGTATTTGCAGCATGAGCAGCAACAGTTATCATGGCTGACAATAAGAGGGCAGGGAAACATACCACACACACATTTATAAATAGAATATAAATAGAAACTGGCCTGACAGGTAGATTAATGATTTGTTGGTGTTCCCACACGAATATGTTCACCTTTGTATTTGCTGCATGTCTACAGTAGGAATTTATATTAGTCTACTATGTTCATACATTTAAAAAAGGCACAAACGTCTAACATTTGAGTTGTTAGACGTCTCAGCCTAAGCCTCTGGTGTCTTAAAGACAGATAATAGACAGAAGATTTGGTTTACTCATCCAGACAATGTCTCGTCTCTCTCTCTTTATAGACAGCCCCCTTATTTTATTTTTTGGAAGCGCGACAGACGGCTATCAGCCCCAGACAGACTCAGTCTAATGAAGGTCTGCGACTCGAAGCATGACATTACTTGAGGGAGGCCAAAAGGGCAAATTGCAAAATTAGATTGGGGAACTTCCGGCTGATAGCAAAACAAATATGAAGTTGAGCCTGAAGCTTTTTGACCGGCAACAAGTACACATTTTATTCCACTTCCCCTTCCCCCCTCATAGACACTTGATGCTGGAAAAGTATGTGTTTGTTGAAGGATTAAGTAGCAAGTCTTGAAAATATCTCTCCCTGCTCACTGATACAGTGTGTGTTGCTGCGACCACAACAGAGCTTTAATGGCATTCATGTATATTTTCAATTTCACAATCCAAAACATCAAGCACTGAATTTTTTCCCCTTTAAAACTGTGGGTTTTGCGCGGAAGTGTTTCCTTGTACGATGTGAGGGTCTAAGGACAGAGGGTCTAAGGACAGAGGGTCTAAGGACAGAGGGT
>CALSBZ010036293.1:5714-18055 GCA_943591055.1 Gobionotothen gibberifrons | reverse complement strand
GAGCTGACCTATTGGAGCACACTGGGCTCACAGGGAGGGGGGGGGGGGAGGCAGGAGCACAAACAAGCCGTTCAGGGCAGAGAGTGAATACCGGTGAATACACATACTTTACAGAGATGCTGTATGAGAAACCAATGTGAGTTTGGAAAATTGCACAGTATAAATCTATTCTAGTATACCTCAACAATGGAATTATGATCAGTGGAAAATGCCATGACATGGGCCCTTTAAGTGGCCGTGACAGACCTCACCTTTACCTCACTTTTTTTAGGCTTGATTTTGGGGCTTGGGCTCTTTTAGACGGCTCTAGGGGATTGACTTGTGAATCGGTTGCTTTTGTACTTTGACCTTGTGTCTTTGTAAAACTTTTGTATCTTTCTTTTGTTATTTGTTGGATTCTTGTAAATCCTCTATTTTTGTTAAAAACGTAATAAAACCGGTTTGTACTTTGTACATTTCGACCCAGTTCCTGGTCTCTGTGGTGGTCTCTGAAGGTATCTGCTTGGTCTTAGAGTGAGGTAAGAACACCCTTCCTTGGAAAAGGCTGACATTAGTTGATAATTTGCATTTTAAATTGTTTAAGAGGAATAGAAACTCTGCTAAGGTTAACACCGTAGTTTCATATTGGTCACTGTGGTTACTGTGGTTTTGATTGATGTTGAAATATGACATATGCTCTGCTGATGTGGTAATGTCACTGCTGATATATTAATGTTTGACTCTGGCTGGTTTTGATATTACATTTGCATTGTTTTAATTGGCATAACTGGGGATCAAAAGAGGGGGTTAGGGATTGTGGGTCCTGAAGCTGCCCTAATTACCAAGGAGTCTCCCAACGACACGGGGTCTCTCCTCCAGGGGCAGTTTAGATACTGCTCTGGGGTTCTACCCAACACGTTCTCACTCCTAAAGTGACCTACTTGTATTTACTTGTATTAGCCAACTATAAACAACTATATCTTAACGCCAAATCTGAATGTGAAACTGTGTGTGTTGAACTGAGGGGGCCACAGAGAAGGGAGGAGGGGAGAATGCATGTTGTAACCGGACACCTTAGAATGTGTCTGTCTGTTTGTGTCTGCCAATCAGTGATCTCCTTGAGGGAGTTTCTGGGACAGCTCCTCCCGCTTTGTAACTGCAATATGTCTCTGTGAAATCCTATTCTCGCCCTCTTTGTCCTCATGCTGTCCAGATAGTACGATCTCCCAGCAGGAGGAAGGGCAGGAGTACTTCTTATTTTGTATTGTTATATTTTACCATTAAAACTGATTATTGTTTATCTGTTATCCTGGTGCTTTGATTTTTTCTTCTTGATTTTCTTTTATAATTTAATCAGCTCTGCCCAGGGACGCGCAGAGCAGAGGTGAGCATCAGACAAGCCTCACGGCCCCCAACACTCCCAACCCGTCAACATGTTGACGAACGGTCAGGGCCCCTCCCCGTCACTGTATTACGCACAGGGTACCCCTTGGGCATCAGTGTTCAACGGGCAGGGCGTCCCATATACCTTCATAGACCTCCCATAGCGTTGATAATAGACGCCATGAGAACGCTCCCCGCTGCATCGAAAATCAACGAGCGCATTCCGTTCTCAGCTGAAGCGTATGGTGCGAGACGTCATTGCAACACATTATGCTCTTCATATATAAAAAATGACAACATTGTAATTTTCATACTCTGTGATAGACCTCGGTGACAGTTAGGCAAAAATAATAGGCTTATAGGCATTTTTTTCCTCTTATGTGAAGTTGAGATGATGCATGCTGGGTAATGAATTATTTACATGGATGTACGTAATATAATCAGGGCCCCTCCCCGTCACACTATTACGCACAGGGTACCCCTTGGACGTCAGTGTTCAACGGGCAGGGCGTCCCATATACCTTCATAGACCTCCCATAGCGTTGATAATAGACGCCATGGGAACGCTCCCCGACGGTCGGTTGTTATTGTCAATATTAATATAATAATTGTTTATTTTTTAATAGTCACACTCGATTTCGCCGATTTTCTTGTTGCCCCAGCTGGTTGACACCTCTTTTAGCAAAGGCTACATTAATGTATTCAATCGATGTTAATCCATGTGTGACTCTTCAACTACAACCCTAATTATATTTTAAAACATTTTAGAAGGCCTCACGAAATGCTTTAATGTAAATTAAAATGTAAATGTGAAGGTATGTGTGTAATGTGGTGATTGACATTATTCACCCACGGATCTATGGGTTGGGGTATTGTTCCGCACGGACATTTTAGCTAACCGGACTTCCTGTAGATGTGAAATCCGAAAACAGTTTTTAAAAATAAATAATACTTTATTCCGAGTTTGCTTGCTTTTCTCTTTGGAGGTCATCACATAACGGCATTGTAATACACGGTTCGGCTGCATTAAATATTACATATCTGCCGTAGTTCTCTATTTATAGAGCCCTGATGAGAAGACTTCTAGACAAACAGGAACAACTGCCGCCGAAACTGAATATGTGACATGGATCATAAATATATCAGCAATTAAACAAAATCTTCAAATTCTCTTCACAATATAAGTCTCCTTGCAGTATCAATACTAATTCGGCTGACTTTTATATTTGATCCAATCGGTATATTGGTATATTTACACCATAACGGCGCACAGCTGATAGAAAGGGACACCTGGTGGTTAAAGCAAGTTATTGAAATGTATTATTTTTATTATTAGATATTAATTATTATTATTATTATTAATTAAGGAGACACAGACAGACAAACTAATAAGGCTTTATTTAAACATTAAAGAATACTTTAGCTTAAGGTCATATTTTGAATAAGAAAAAAGCTTTGGGGGTATAAATATTAAGCCTGACAAAGTACTAATATATTGCTTTCCTGCAATATCAACTGCTGTATGTTTAAGCACTTATTTTAACTGATATTATACATATGTATTATACTCTTATAAGATGTATGTAGATAGTATAAGAAATGTGCAGAATACGACAGTTTAATGGTGGAGGTATACACATATATTGATAGATGTCTTGTAATGCACTGTCGAGGAACCTGCGACCCAAGTTTTTCATCTCCGACCTTGTCAGGTATTGAACATTCAATAAATAAAGAACACAGAAATATTAAATATAAAACACAGAATTTGTGTGATTATACTAAATGATTTACAAATAAACACCAGTGCATATTTACAACTGTTACACATGCTGATGTAACGCAGATGTTTCCAACTTGGGATCAATAAAGTATATCTTATCTTAAGATGATCGATGGCTACTGCTATATTTGCAAAATGTGCCTCTGAACCTTGACAAGTGCATGTTTCAGGCTTATCAATGAGCAACAGGAGGGGTCACAGACATAATACCAGCTGTTAAATAAAGCTCTTCTGACCTTAGCTGGCATGTGGGTATATATTAATGCTGCCCATTATGGGCACAAGCAATTTTCACCCATTTATTAATGATATATTTTATATATATTTGAGTGTTTTCCTATCCCCTAAACCTCCAGGGATGTACACAGTTTAATACTGGCAACTTCTTATTATGGGAAATACGAAAACGTCTTTTAAAACTACAACTCCCAGTAGAGACGTGCCATAGAACATGTTGCGAAACACAGAATAGCCAGCATGTGTAGTTCTGGGGACGGGGTGGGGGAGGGGGTGACGGGGTGGACCCGTTCAAATCCAGTTTTGGACAGTCTGCCGTGGTTCCATCCCATTTCAAAGTGCTGTTCGACGCTCGGCGTAACCCTCGGAGCACACTCAAACATCCAATCACAGAGCTTGAGGACTATCACAGGGTTTGTCAAGCGAAGCGGAGAGAATACTTACATCCGGGTGTAACATTCTCTAAAGCAACTACTATGAGCTGCTCCGACCCTCGGTCATGACGGACTCCAACTTGTGTTTATTAATCAAACAAATAAATAAACACAAGGATAATTATGTGTTATTGTTGAGTAAATAACAGTGTGTGGTTTAGAAAAGAATACAAAATTAGAAGGAAAAAACGATGAAACAATACAGATTTCAGTATTCTGAGCCCCTACTCTCCCCATAACTGATGGCAACAAAAGTCCTACATTATTCAATTAAAATAAAGAAGTAAAAACAATAAGTGTGGCTTGATATTGAGTAAGAAAAAGGTTGATAAACGCTGTGAGAATGGATCTGCGGAGAGCATTTCGCCGCGATCCCAACTCGTCTATTACCAACGTTCAAGGAGCTCTATGCAAGTCAATGGGACGCCCTGCCCGTTGAAAACTGACTCTCAAGGGGTACCCTGTGCGTAATACAGTGACAGGGAGGGGCCCTGACCGTTCGTCAACATGTTGACGGGTTGGGAGTGAGAACGTGTTGCTCCTCCAGGGGCTGTTTGGATACTGCTCTGGGGTTCTACCAGCCCACCAACACCTACTACACTACACACGCCGTTTTGCTATCATGGTGGTCGGACATCCAACGTTTTAGTGTCTGAAATAGGGATACGACGGGCAGCGTGGTGTTAGAGGCCACGCTGTAAACGCCCCCCTAAACAGATTACGGTGATCTTGCGTGTAGATTCTGGAGGGTTTAGTCCTAAAGGTAGGACGGCCGTTTTCCGGAGCTTTATCAGCACCGGAGCTCGGTATCGGAGACGACCTAGATATTAACGTTGGTTGTATCGAAGTTAGATTCCTTTTCAGCTGGTTGATTGTTATGTGTTCCTGCCCAGGGACTGCAGGTGGAAATGAGCTTGTAGCTATAATATATCATTTAGCATCTATTCTCTTTATAAGATTAACGTATTTGTGTGCATGTTCCTTGTTCAATAAAGACGTATAATAATATAATAAGTCCCCCCCCCCACCCTCTACTGACTGAAATCTACTCTGAGTGATGTTGTGATTCAGACTCACCTTCAGGGTGTGGAGGGTCCTCAGGTTGAAGCAGCAGTGTTGTAGTTTCCTCTTTTCTCTCCTCTAGCTGAACTCAGAGGAAGTTGTTAGTTTGTTCGGAAGGTGAATCTGATCGTCTGGTTTTCAGTCCGTCTCTCTGAAGTGATGAAGTCTGCTGAGTGCTGTTTCCTCTCATGTAGCTCAAGGAGTGTCTCGTTCAAAGTGCAGATTCATTGCAGGATTAAAGGTTGTCGTGGAGAGTTAAACATTAACACATCATATGGTGCAGAGTGATCGTAGGTACTGTAAACCGTTATCAAACCAAACGCGGTAGTTCTAAATCTGAACCCATTCATCTCTACGAGCGTACCGTGCTGAATCTAATCTTTCCTATTTCTGGGAGCGGGTTTGAGTTCTTGCTGCTGCTTCGAGTTCTCCAACGTAGGGATGCCATAAAAACAGCAAACAGACCTTTACTCCTGCGGCCGATAGATTATCTTGGATGTCGTCATTGTTGTAGAAGACATTGTTCTGTAATTCATCCAATCACACACCAGTAGCTGCTTGGAAGACGTAAAGGAAAACATGGGTTCACAAGATCTTTAGCTAACGTTATGCTGTGGATTTTATACGTGTTGAAGACGATGAGTGTTCTTCTGAAACCAACAGATGATTTTCTAACAGCTCAAACTCTTTTTCCCGGTGGTTTGAACAGAACGCTAACATGTCTAAACTAGAGAAGTCTGATGAAGATGGATGGATGTTTAGGGCCACACGATCAGAACCGGGCCGATCTCAACCCTGACCTTTAAGCCTCAACACCTGAACACTATAATGAGTTCATTTCATTTCCCCTAAAGCTGTGAGAGTGCTCTGTGGGGGAGAAACTGAAGGAGATGAAGGGTGTTTGCAACAAGGGTTTAATCAGAGGCCAATGAAAATCCAGGGGCAGGGCTTCTGAGGGACTCCGCCCTCCAGGACCCAGGCCACTGAGAGAGACCAGAACCAGGTTCCCAGCAGGCTTTGATCTAGTGACTGATGACCTGGTTCTGATAAGCTGTCTGTCCCCGCTGCCACAGAAGTATTTCTTATTCGTGACTCCGATTAAATCCTGGGTTTAAACGTAAATGTGTAAAGTTAATATGCTGAACACCTATGTGTTTACTCCTCCAGGCTCTCCCTTGTGACCCCGTTCAACATTCACTACTTATATAACATACTTATGATTATAAAACCTTTTCTTTAATCCCTGATTCTGAGGAATCAACAGTTAATTCAGGCTCTAAAACTCTGTTTATTTAATATCATTCCAGTTTAAACATTGATTTTAATGTCTGGAAACGTTATCATCTGAAGTAGAAATCATAATGTGTTTGTTCAGAGCTGATAAATGATTGGCCGCTCAAACATTCAGTTGGATAAATGTTTTTATTTATTCTGGATCCCGTCACACACAAATCAGAAATGAACAACAATTTAAAATGACACAGAATCAAAGAAACAGAAAAGGTTAAACTAACCCGACATAAAGTTCTGAAATCATTGATCATGTGAAGAAAGCTCTTCCTCTCATTGCCTCTAAATCAAACTCCATATTAATGAGAGCTATGGAGAAACATCATTCTTACAAGCTTTGGTTGGTCCCACGTGTTCAGGAGAAGAAGCTAAGTGCATGTCGATCAGATTAATAAAAGTTGATCATAGATACAAAAAGAATACCTTCCAACTAAATAACAAGAAACTAAACAGGTGCAGCTTTAGTTCATTTCTCTCTGAGAAATGAACTCCATCAGAGATATAATCCTCCTGTTTATCTAACTGCTCTGATCCACTTTCACACACACCTTCCCTGGTAATATCTTCACTTCATCCACAGTTAAAACGTATGGAAACATCTTCTCAGTGAAAGTGTGTGTGAAGGTGTATATGGGTGTGTTAGTGTCAGGATCAGAGAACAACAGCTTTCCTCTGTCCCAGTCCAGAGTCACTCTGACCCTCTGGAGCTCCTTCTTCAGGCGGAGAGGAGTTTCTTGACCTGGTGGTGACCCTGCTGAGTATTTACCTTTATAAAACAGTATTCTCCATAATCCAGACTCTATGATTCCCTTCCTCTGGACAGACTCTGCTAACAAACCCAGTGCCCAGACTGTATTGTCTCCAACCTGGACGTCCCAGCTGTGAGTCCCTGAGTTAAAGCCCTCAGAGCCCAGGAGAGAGAAGTTATCAAGCCTCTCTGGATTATCAGGAAGTTCCTGTTCCTCTCCTCCTCGTCTCACACTGGTCAGATCTCCAGACACGATGAGGTATGGATGAGCAGTGTTTGGGTCCAGGATGAGAGGAGAGTAGGACACCATGTCCTTCATCTTGCTCCAGATGTTGAAGCTGAGGTTGCCCAGGTGTTTGGCCTGGTCTATCAGAGCTCCTGAGGGCAGCTGTGGATCCTCCAGCAGGGGGCGCTGCAGCCTCTCCACTGCAGCCTTGTAGTTGAGCAGGAAGGAGACGTCTTCATCTCTCAGCTCCTCCTCTGTGGCTCTGACTGTGTGTGAAAGAGCTGCTATCTCTCTGCTCACAGCCTCCATCTTCTCCTCCATCATCTTCCTCTTCTGCTCCTCTTCCTCCCTCAGTGCAGCCATCCTGGCCTCCTCTTCCTCTTCTAGAAACTGGTGAAGCTTCTTAAACTGCTCCTTAATCTGCGTCTCTGTGCGTCGGGCCTGGACCTTCAGGTGTCCTGCTGTTTGATCAAACTTCACTTTAACTTCTTCAAAGAGCTTCAGTCTCTCCTGAAAGGGCTGCAGAGCTTTCTGGATCTCCTCTCTGAGATCCTGAGCAGCTTCATCGATGGGTGTGAAACTGTGTTTTTTGTGTATTTTTGAATCTCTGCAGACGACACACACTGGCTGCTGATGGTCCAGACAGAAGAGTCTGAGTTTCTCAGAGTGCAGACTGCAGAGAGCCTCTGGAGATCTCTGACCTCTCTCCTGGAGGAAACTCTCACACAGGTTCTTTAACACCAGGTTACAGGGAGGTTCTCCTCTTGAAGATCTTCTCTTACAGACTGGACACTCTCGTGTTGGTTTCTCTCCAAACCAGTTCTTCAGACAGGCTCTACAGAAGCTGTGGCTACAGGACAGAAGAACAGGATCTCTAAAGACTTCCTGACAGACCGGACAGCAGAGATCTTCCTCTGATCTGGAAGCCATGTTGTCTCTGAGTGAAGCTGAAAACACAGCAGACAGGAAGTACAGTCAGTCATGGCTTTTTAAATTATAATTATTAACCAGTATTTAAATGTGGTGACAAGTTACAGCTACAGGCAGGGACGTGCACAGACATTTTGGGGGGCGGGTGCTCAAGTGAGAAAAAGGGCACTTCCCATAATAATTAGGGGTGTAACGGTATCCGTACCCGTCCCGTACCGTCACGGTTCGGACGTCACGGTTCGGCACATGCAGTCACACGGCGAATACGCCTTTTTTTACGAGTGGGAAACAAGTCTGTCACTCAGGGCAGTATCCACTACACTATATATAATCCAGGGGGCGGTATTGCGCCGAAAAGCCAGCCGCCCGTAAATAACAGATCAAGAAGAAAACACAACAAACGAACACAATACATGAAGAAGAAAAGTTAGCAGCTATGGCCATAGATGGCGAGTTCAGATAACACACAGGAGCTAGAACCCACCTGCTTCTTTTAAATCAGCTGTGTGGGAACATTTCGGGTTCCCTGTGGACTACAATAACGATGGGGAGCGAGTTGTGGATCGGACGAGGGCGGTGTGTCGCCGTTGTTACAGCGGTGCGTGCGGTATGCTAGTGGTAACACGTCAAACATGCTCAATCACCTCCGAGTCAGTCTCAGTCCCCAGCGAGAGGGTTTTCTCGACGGCAGGTGACATAGTTACCGCCAACAGATCTGCCCTCACTACTGACAACGTAGACAAACTCATCTTTTTGAAGAAAAACTTAAATAGAGTAAAGCTTGAGTACCTTTAGTTAGGCATAATGGCCTCACACACTCACAAGTTAATTACACATGTTAGACATTGCTCCTAAAGGTACAGATTTTATTTTGTTTTATATTTATCATTGTATTTAATTTATATTTTGACATCAGGAGATGTTATACAGTTCTGTATTGCCTTTTATTGATTGTGATTGAAACACTTTCTTATTTATTTTAATATTTTCAAGACATTCTTTTTAGTTGTACAGCTTATTTAACCTTTTTATTTGACATCAGCCATTACAAATAATATGGCTATCTGAGTGTGTGTGTGTTACTGTTTGTGGTTTGTTTTTAACTGTGTAGTACAGTTAATGATTCCAAATGTTAGAGTTCCTTATTTTCATACCAAAACTTGCACTACTGTTAAAAATAAATAACAGCAAAAAAAAATTATGCATTTGGGACTTTTTTTAGCTTTTCCTTGTTGTACCGAAACCGTACCGAACCGTGACCCCCAAACCGAGGTATGAACCGAACCGTGACTTCTGTGAACCGTTACACCCCTAATAATAATTTATAAAAAAGTGTTTTAAAACAAAAAGTTAATTATAGTTACACATCTCTGACTTACTGACCAATTTATTTTAATACCCTCACACTCACGCAATTGTTCAATACTCAACAGAACTCTACAAAATAATCAGCTAACACAGAGACAATGGTCTTCTTTAGTATTCACTGCGCACAAGAGCAGACAACAAACTAGTACAATAATAGTTATTAAATGAGCAGCCAACAATCAACATGATGAAGTTACTGTTTACGGACATTTCAGGCAACAAGATCGTTTTTTCATGTACTTGTTATTTTGGTCTATTTTGCTTCCATGTTTTCTTTCACTCTAATGGAAATAAAACTTCCAAGAAACACATATAAATGGTGTTCGTTTTACTACCATGTCTGAATTCATCTATAGATTTAAAGCTAATCTGCATTTAAACATAAAATGTCAGGGGAAAATATTGACTTGACGTAAGTAACTATCTGGGGAAGTTGTGAGGTGATGTGTTTTTTTGTTTTATCTGTTTCACCTGCAATGCCGTGGTAACTGCATGCAAATTAGGCCTAGTTAACGCCTACTTTGCATATCAATGTGGCGATTGTGATGACGTTATTGGATACACATTTGACTGTATTCACTTTAAGTGTCTCCCCTTAATTACATTAGCCTGTGTGCCCATGATAAATTGCCTTAGCTAAACCTTGAGCTAACTTATCCATTAGCTAGTAGCCTACCTTAGTTAACTATATGTGTTATTGCTTTTAGCTAATTAGCTGTAAACTTGAGGCACTGGCAGTTTAGTAATTTGTTCATCACCAGTCGCCTTCAAACAAGCCAAGAAAAGCCGGCATAACAAGGGACAGTAAAGTGGGAGGTGCTGCTACCTGTCTGTCTGAAGGGACAGTAAAGTGGGAGGTGCTGCTACCTGTCTGTCTGAAGGGACAGTAAAGTGGGAGGTGCTGCTACCTGTCTGTCTGAAGGTACTGCCGATGTCCGCACCGCTGTGCAGGAGACGTGGGGGGAGGGGGGAGGGAAGGGGGGAGAGCTACGGAACTTCACAGTCTAATCTCCCAACCTGATCTTTTTATTTTGTATTCAATCAATATATTTTTGGAAAGGGAAACTGTGCGCAAACAGCAGTAGATATATATTCATTTATAAAAAATAAGTGGGGAAAAAGGGCACTTTCTCTGGAGGAAGAAAAAGGGCAGGGGCTCAAGCCGACTTTGATGTCTATGTGTGCACGTGCCTGGCTACAGGCCCATCAGCTTTCTACCTGTTGTGTCTAAAGTGGTTTCAGATACAGAACAGCTGGTCTCACACCTTAGCAACAACGACCTACTCCTCCCTATGCAGTTTGGATTCATGAACAATTGTTCTACTGAGACTGCATGTTGTTTCTTCTTGGAAGGAATCACGGCTAAATTAGACAAACGAGGGATAGTTGGAGCAGTTTTTCTTGATCTCTATAAAGCATTTGACACAGTAAGTCATCCAAAACCTTTTTCAAAACTGTCCAAAGTCAAGCTATCAGTTAGCTCACTAAAATGGGTAAGGTCGTATTTATCTGGTCGTTCTCAATGTGTTGGTATAAGAAATAAACTGTCATCAACCAAACCATGCTCACTGGGAGTGCCACAAGGCTCTGTGTTGGGGCCGTTGTTGTTCAGCATATATTAATGATCTCCATCCGGATGTATGTTGACGACACAGTCATTTACACTTGTGGGAAAATGCTGAACAGGTTTCCACTAAGCTCTCAGTAACGCTGCACAAAGTTGCTCAACGGCTAGGTGACTTGTGTCTTACTTTAAATATGACATGACATGGGACCTTTAAATACAAAAAAACGGTGATTAATAAAGATGAATGTATTTGTATGCATGGTGCTTGTTCAGCAAAGATATATCCTATTATAATAATGCTCCCCCCTCCCCTGACTGAAATCTACTCTGAGTGATGTTGGGAGTCGGTCTCACCTTCAGGGGGTGGAGGGTCCTCAGGTTGAAGCAGCAGTGTTGTAGTTTCCTCTTTTCTCTCCTGTAGCTGAACTCAGAGGAAGTTGTTAGTTTGGTCTGAAGGTGAATCTAATCGTCTGGTTTTCAGTCCGTCTCTCTGAAGTGATGAAGAGTAACAAACTGTGTCCTGGTATGTCTCTTTATATAACTATAACACACAGGTGTGTCTCATTCCACAAACACCTGCCACTCCTCATCAGCTCTCATCAAACTGGTTTAACTTAATTTCCTCTCTGCAGTACAGAACTTATTAACCCTCACGGAGCTCATACAAATATCCTTTATTTGTTCAGTTATAATAAAGCTTTTATTGTGAGGTCCAGAAAGAGAGTCACTTTGTTCTGGTGACGGCACATTGGACAGCAATCAAACAGGACCGTTTTTGGTCCATTTTATTTTGAAGTCAGTTATTTGTTGCTTTGATTTTGAAGATAGTCCTTGATCGCTCTTATTTTGAAATCTGTTTTTGTTACTTTTATTTGTAGGCAGTTATAGGTTGGATTTATTTTGAAATAAGTTGTTGTTGCTTTTATTTTGAAGTTAGTTCTTGGCCACACTTATTCTGAAGTCAGTTATTGGTTCCTTTTATTTTGAAGTCAGTCCTGTTGGTTTTACCTAAGGTACATTTTGAATGCAGGAGTTTTACTTGACTTTACGTACTGTAACAGAGTACTTCTATACTGTGGTATTACCTACATGAATGTTTTATGTGGTAGATAGAGAATATAGACATATCATGTCAACTTAAATACTGTGCGGTAAAATGGCTGATGACTTCCTCTCCAAACTTACCACTCGAGTCGTGCAGGAATATCTGTAGCTGTAGTTCCTTTATAGCCCCAACATTAGCCACCTTTAGCTTAGCAGTGGTGACGTGAAGTCATGTGACCGTGATGTAGTTCCTTTATAGCCCAACATTAGCCTCCTTTAGCTTAGCGGTG
>CALSBZ010036275.1:0-10358 GCA_943591055.1 Gobionotothen gibberifrons | reverse complement strand
TCCCAACTTTTTACCCAGAATCCCGACTTTCTTCGTAGAATCCCAACCTTTTTTCTCAGAATTCTGACTTCTTTCTTAAAATTCAGTTTTTAATGTCAGAATTTTTTTTTTTAATAATAATTATAATTGTTGGTCAGATCTCAAAATGTCTTCCTCATGTGTTCCTTATCCTCTTCTGTAGAATTCCCTGTCCTTTGGATATGTCAGTATTGTTTCCGTTTTAAATTAACAAATGGTTTCCAAAGCATTAAATCCCTTTTATCCTCGTTTCTAAATCAACCGTTCACAAAGTCCTGGGGGTCAGATGTGTAAACAATGCTTATGCATAACATCCACTCATATGTAAAGTAAACACTTCATAGTTTACATCATCAAATGTTTTTGTGACACCCTGCCAAGCTCCATTTTGGGTTAAAAGCCAATTTGAGCCAGTGTGAATGACTATATGACAGTATATATATATATATTATCTATGCATCATGCAATCAACGGCACATATATTCATTTGAATTCCTCTGGTGTGCTTAATGTCCCATGTAAATTGCCCCAGCTGTATTTTTTTTTTATATAAAACTGATGTTTTAGTTCAATTTTGCTGTTATTTTTAATTCCATAGAAAACAGAATTGTGATGAAATCTGAATAACACACATAACGAAATGTCTGCAATCTGACCTCGGATATAATGAAATCTAATATGTTTACAGTGTGTTTATAAATTGTGAAAGTTTCCCTCCAAATTTAAGGAAATTATTTTTTGTACGCTTCATTAATGCCATATTTTTATTACCGTGTTGTTATGTTAATTAAGTATTTGGGGTCTCATCTGTGGGTTATTTACAGCCCTGTGTGTATTAATAAACACATGCAATCGTTTCTAATTCCCAATATTCCATGTTTATTTGCTAAGCCGGTAAAAAATAATGAAATCATGGTTTTTCAGCTGTTAATGTGCCGATGAAAGTCTGATATGTGTGAATGCATTATGGTTTAAAGGTGACCAGTTGACACTACATGACCACAGTCTAATAATTATGAAGTGTGCTGCTGCAGATTTAGGATGAAATGGAAGAAATCTGGTGTCCCAAAACATGACGTTATGTTTAGAATCATTTAAGCATCCAGAAATCAAACAAAAACTGTACATTTTCTGCTTAATTTTTACATCAAATGGAAATGGAGTGATATATATTTCACTTGTGGTTTTTCCCACCAACTCCTCTCACTCCTCTCCCCTCCACCAACTCCTCTCCCCCCACTCCTCTCCTTGTATTGCAAAGTGTTTAAGGAAATAAATGAAACTGCTATGTAAAAGTGTCAGCGTCATTTGGAAATTAAAACAACTTTTCTTTCTGTTTTTATGTATTTCTTGTAATGCCTTTATGCAAAGTGTTCATCTGGTATTGCATCAGTAATCGTTGCCTTTTTTGATAAAAATATTCTCCTTTTTAGAGTCATGGCATTATTGTAACTTGGCTGCGGTTAATTAAAGACCAATGAATACTTTAATTGTATTTTTAAATACCACTGATGATCCTTCGATGTGCACCTTATCTCCTCTACAGCTCAAGAGTCTCGTCAAGCCAAATAATGTTTTTGTTTTTGCATTGAATATATATTTTTGTGCCATGTCACCCTCACTTTGAAGAGGACCGGAACAAGCAGAATAGGATTTTCAAAATAAGAGAGATTGTACAATGTGTCAAAAGTGTTATGAAAATATATTATTTGAAGTTAAAATGTACCTTTTTTATTTTCTGTAGCATGTAATGTGTAAATATACCTAGTCAATAAAAATATACCAAATTGTCATTGTGGGCTTTTCATCACTATTGTGTTAAATTATTGAATACAATATTGTATGAACATGTGTATTCTGTACATTTAATATCATGTACAGTACGTTTTTCCCATTTACTGTAACTATATATCATGCAATATCTTTCAAGCCATTTGAAATAAGAAACCCTTAAAATCACTTTATTTTGAAAGGTGAAACACACCATAATAATCCTGTATTAAATGTGATTAAATTACTTCCTCAGTTTAAAATCATAACAGTGTAAAGTATGGCTTAATTTCACATCTTGAGGCAAGATGTCTCTATTAAATGCATTTGTATTTAACGTTACATAGACATTTGCCATTAACCACACTAGTAGAGTGCAATTTATGCGATGTTCTGTACAATTTGGGCATCTAATAAGGCATTGTAGCTGTGTCCCTTTCTAAAATGAGGGGAAAAGTTATGAAAAAAGATAGAAATTGAGATTTTACATTAATTTGATTTGCTTGTATGTATGTTTTTATTAATTAAATGTATCTGTGATTTTAATGGAGATTGTTTGGGGTCATTTTGGAGAGAGGTTTATTTCTGGACTTGGCAGGAAGGTGTCATGAATCATGAATGGTGATCATGAATGTACAAAGAGAACAGCTCCGTTCATTCCTATGAGAGCTGCTCAGTGGCGCATGAAGCACAAAATTAAACTACTGTAGATTCAGAACGTACCCGTATGTGGGCCCACAGAGCATGCGCAGTACAGTTTTCCCTTAAGCCCCGCTTCCAATCTCCCGCTCTCTGTCAGTCAGATGAATGGAGAGAGAAAATACCTCCGGATTCAGCTTTTAGCGCATTTTACATCTATTACACCCTAAATATTTAAACAAGGGCTATTAATGTGTTCGTGCTGGGTAGTTTATTCATCCCAAAACAAACTATCCGCTGATTTACAGACGTCTCTTTCCCCAATGAAAGTCAACGGGGAAACGTCTTTTTGGGCCAAAATGACGTCACGGGAGTTGTAGTACCACCGTTTGGCCACTAAGGACATTCATACAAATCTGCTTCAACGGCCGGGGCATTTCCTGGTCGCTAGAGGGTTAGTTACAGTACACTTCTGAATTGAAATAGTCAAGTAAAGTACAAGTACCTCAGCATTGAATTGAAGTACAGTACTTGAGTAAATGTACTTTACTTTACAACACAAGTGAGTTGTACTTTTTTGGGTGTGATTTTTGATCGTGCTTTTATTTTGAAGGCAAGACGCCCAACCGGAAATCTCCTTTAAAAATCGGACTTAGTTATTTTACACCGCTGCAAAAATAAAAATAAATAGTTATAATAATCATAATCATAATTTATACCACTGCAAAAAATATGGTGTTCATATAATGTTCTCGAATAAAATATTTAAAAAAAAGACAGTTGCGTGAAAATATGAAATATGAACTGTATTTATTGTATTTTATTTTGTATTACTTTATATATCCACCCCTAATGTTGACGTTTTTGTTCAACATATGATACATACATTATTAATATGATAAACAGATCCAAAAAAAGAAAGAAAAAACGACCGTTGCGTGGGTACCCGGATGAAGGAGTGTCGCCATCTTTACGGCAGATCCACCGGTGGGTCTTCAGTTCAGGAGCTGCTGAACCGCCTCCAGTGTCTCTCTTTCTGCCCAGAATAACCCTTTCCTGCAGGACTTCCCCCCGTCCCCCAGCACCACCATGGCGGACAGAGAGAACCATGTGTACCAGGCGAAACTGGCCGAGCAAGCGGAGAGATATGACGGTGAGTCCGAGAATAATAAAGAATAATCAGTTGGAGACGAAGCTAAAACACTTCACAGGCACAAAATGGCGGAGGTTTCTCTAGCAGAATGAATCATAAAAAGGTTATAATTGATTGGTGTCGTCTCACAAAGGGAAGTGCCGTGTTGCTCGGCTTGCTTTTGTCGCATGGCCCGGGGTTAGCTGGTGGTAGCTGGTGAGCTAAAGCCAGTCGTTCATTTCCAGAGACAGTTGGCTAATGTTAGCTCGGTTGCTAACTAGCTCAGGTGCTAACTGGCTAGCTAGCCTTTCTTTACCGACACGCGTCACACCATTCAACTGCATTAATACATGTAATTATTTTTTCAAGTGTTTCTTTATTTCATTTCATTTTTTTATTATTATTATTATAATAATACAAGTGTTTATAATGTTTTTTCTTTCATGTCTTTTTTTCAATGCTTCTTTATTTTTTCATTATAATTTGTTTGTATTTTGTATTATTGTTTTTGTACATCAAACATTATATACATGCAGAAATCTATATACATGTAGATTAAGTAGAGTAAAGGTATCCTCCTTTATACCTTACTCTACTGCATTAATTTTACAGGTGTAGTCACAATTTAATTTGCCCATTTAGATTATAAATACACAATTTAAACGAACTAATAAATTACTATATAATATTATAGGTTAAGGCATCCAGTATTTTATAAAGTAATTTTAAATAAACCCCTCTTTTACCTATTGCAACATTGGAGAGATTATTGTATGCTTATATATAATGCAATCAATATCAATAACATATGTTATTTAAATGTGCCATTCTGCATAATGTCTACTTTTGGTACTATAAGTATATTTTGATGCCAATATTCATTTTTTTCTGATTGAGTAAGATTTTGAATGCATGAGTGTTACTTGTAGTATTTTTTTGTCAGTTTTTAAGTTACAGTATTCGAGTACTTCTTCCACCTCTGATATTTTGTGCAACAGAAGAATTCGAAAAATGAATTCTCAAATAGAGCTAATGCTAACCAGCCGCCCCACCAAGCACTTTTGTATTCAATTAACCTGACAAACAAGTTATAGGGACTCTAGTTTGAGAGAGATCTCCATAATGTTTTTGGTGCATTCCCAATGAGTGACATCCCTTTTCAACATCTTGTTTTAAGGTTTGAATCTGTGTTGTAGCTGGAAGTCAGAACCAGAATTCATGTAATCGTCCAACAGTGGGAGAATTTAGGTTGTTACAGAAAAAGCAGGGTTTTGTCCAAAGATGCAGATTTTCTCTGTTAAATGTCAAAGTGATGCCAGAAAACAATATTTCTGTTAGGCCAAAAACTGTATAATGGTGTCAGATGGAGCGACGGCAGAGACAGCTTGGTTTTTACGTAGAATAAATGTGGGATGGATGGTGACACTGAAACTGAGATTTCTGAGTTCTCTCCTTTTTGCTGTAGAGGAAGTAAAGTAACTATAGATGTATTTGTTGTTTGAGGTAACCCAATATATTACTCTGCAGCTTTAAGACATGAAGACACTATTATTTTCTGCTTCCTCTGATGCATTATTTTAGCTGGGAAGTGGGCGGGGCTGTACTTTTGTCCGTAAGTGACGTTGGCGCCCTCTTACTCTATTTTTCTAGAAAAACCCTGTAAAGTATAGAAATGGACAAAAAAAAGGAATGTACATCTTTGTCCATTCCACAAAGCCAGCTGCTATAAGATTTTGATATGTTATCGTCTAGTTTGTCTTTGTTCCCCGGATATGTGGTGCAGTGATGGCGTATTTTTGTAGGCCGACCAGGAAGTTAGCAAAAAGCAATGGGACCTTTTCAATGGATTTTGGATTATTGCAGAAAATATTCTCTGTGGCAAACTAACATTTATGATACTTACAAGTTTTGTTCAGCAGGATAATCTCCACATATTAAAGCTAACGTTAGGCTATAAAGCAACTACAGCACGGTCACATGACTTCACGTCACCACCGCTTAACTAACGGCGGTGACTGTAAATGCAAATGCAGCAAAGTGCACACGCAGGTTTCCCTTCAACCAATGTCTTGCACTGTCATTGTCTGTAGCTCCCCGAAAGTTCCAGATATTTACCCTGCCTCATATGGAGCCTGCACCATTTAAAGAATCAATATTTAATAGCAACAGATAGACTTTGTATGCATGGTAATTGCTGCTGGGGTTTGTTGCTGTTGTTCTAAGCTGATGTGGTGAACGTATGCATGCTGTAGGATCTTTTTCAGAATAGCTAAGTTGCATTTTTAGGGCGTGAATGCACTGCAGCACATCCTTTATGGACTAACATGACCCCCTCCACACATTGTGTTGCATCAGTTTAAGCCACATCAAAGTGTGCACACCTAGCCTACCATATCTTTCATCTTGAAAACATACTGCACTTGTTATGATGGCAAGAAACCATCGACTGTCTGAGGTTTGTTATAGGAGCCGTCTCATCTGAAGTGAAGAGAGATGCTGATCAGTAGCAGGCACACCCAGCCGATATCTAAAAATACATAAAACACACTCACTAGTTTATTTTAGCACAATTCATTGATCTTTGAATGCTTCCAGTGCACATTTGAACCACTAAAATAGCTGGGGAAATAACTCAATTATCTGTAGGCATGTGCATTTTCAATTTGCACCAAAAAACCATGATGCAAGTTTAGCAAAAATGTCTAATCTCAGCCGAGCTTGACTTGTGACAGTCGGTCTGATAAAGGCTAATAAATACTGTTCAATCAGCAATGACTGTGCAGCTTCCACGTCTTCAAGTGAGGACCAGTCTCATGCATCAGAATGAAAATAACTTGATTAATAATCTTAGCTTTTAGCTTTAATTAAAAATAGGTGTGTGAGAAGCAGGATAGTTAATTCAACCCGGGGGAAATTAGGTTTTGTGATCGTTTGAGAATTTAATAAATACAATATTAAAAAGGTAACTGTAATCACTAAAACAGTGGCTTCATTAGTTAAATTGCTTTATAATAATTAGAATACTTTATTTAGAAGACAAAATGGGTTGTGTGCTCCATTTTAATATGACAAAAATACATATAAAAATGCAACAATAAGATTTAAATATTTGTACAAAACATAAGAAGTTAAAAATAAAACACAAATAAAAGATTAATTTAAAAAAGAGAATAGTTAAAAAACAAGACCAAATGGTACAATTTTAGATATTGAAATAAACATAAGAGGCTAGGAGTGAAATGTCCAATAACAGATCAGTTTCAATCTTTGAGATATTGAAGCGCGTCGTGTTTCAGGAAGTGCTCGAGTGATTTGTGCGATAGATCGGTGGAGATGCAATGCTGAGAAGTGATTTTTAAAAAGCCATGGAGGTCAGAGAGTGTGTTTGAGTGCAGGCTGTGGAGGGTAAAGTGATCAAAGCAGAGCTCCTCCTGGCTCTAAAGCTAAAGCATCAGGTTTCTCTGCGCTGCTATTGGCTTCAACAGATGACTCCCCGTCTGGAAGCTCAACTGCTCTCAGATTCACGAGCAGCAGGAGAGACTCGATGCAGCATGAAAGTGACAGATTGGTTTATTTAAAATCATTATTGCATGTCTTTAGCTCACCACGCATAATGCTGTTTATTTCATATAAAAGGAAATATCCATGAGGGTGTGTGATTGCATTTTTATGGAGGAAGGAATAAACATTGGCATACACAGTAGGGCTGAACGATTAATCGATTTTAAATCGCGATTTTAAATGATGCGATTATCAAATCTCAAAGCCTGCGATTTATTTTATTTTATTATAAAAAATGTTTTGTTCTTGTGTGTCAGTCATGCGCACCAATCAGAAGTGCTGTGCTCCACATGTACCAGCCATTGTTAACCAATCAGTAGTGGCCCATGATAGAAGGTGACAGATTGATCCAATCACCTTCCAAATGGCTTCCAATGGAGCTTTCCTAGATGGTTTGGTGAACCATCTGAGTCAGGTTAGTAATGCTCCATCACATGTTTCTATTACGCCCCGTCCACACAGCAAATCTTGAAAATCTTGGAGGTGGGCGTTTTCTGAAGCTTGGGGATTTTTTGCGAGCAACGCGACCAACAACCAATCACATGAATCTCCCGCCCCCGACATACAAAGCAATAGCAATGTTAAAACGAAGTAAACTGGATATAAAATCCCCAAACAGGCGAAAACCTACCAGTTTCACCCACTGTCTCTGCCACCTCCCTCCATGCCTGGTTCCTCCGGTTTGTATCCCGGTAAGTTAATAGGGACTGGTCATAAAGAACCGGGTGATTTGCTACCGCAATAACTCTCCTCCGTCTTTAGGAATATAGAAAATGAACTGCGGTATGTCACTCCCAGCTTGCACGCGGTTTGATTGGCTAGCGCTTGAACTGTCAGATTTGCATAAACAGGATTTGATTGGCTGACTCTTCCACCTCAGCTTCAAAAGTTGAACATTGCTCAACTTTTGAATCCTGAAAATCCTGGAAATCTTCGCTTTGCTTCCCCAGAATGCAGTTCGGCGAGAAGCGAGGCAAAGTGACGTCACCCCATTCAAAGTCAATGGGGAATTTTTTTTCAGAAGCTTTGGAAGATTTTTTTAACGCTGCTGTGTGGACCGGCCGTTACAGGGTGAATCTTAAACTGAAGCTTGACTTCAAAGCAACCCAACGGAAGTTTAGTTCTTTCACTCGTAGCTCGGGCTGCGGGGGTGCTGGAGACGGGAGCACGTTGATGCGACCTTCCTAGCCGGAGATATGGCCGCATTTGACAATAAACTTCCGTTGGGTCGCTTAAAAACAAATCGCAATATCTGTCAGAAAAATCTCAATTAGATTATTTCCCCAAATCGTGCAGCCCTAATACACACAACATGAACCAATACCTATCTTTAATATCTTTTATTTCTGTGTCTGCACGCTAATGTTAATTCTCCTTCTACGTCTCCTCAAACAGCTCCTTGTAGTTTGGTTAAATATCCCCCCTGGTGTTTCTGGTTTCTGTTCATCCCCAGGGAAACGGGTCGTTGTGTAATTGGCAGCTCCTTCAGGGCATAATTGCCGTTTTCTATCTTAATTTTGCTCATGCACTCACCATGCACTGAATCACCTTGAGATGTCTAAGCAGCAGAGGCATCACATTTAACATTGTCCTGGCCCGGCTCCCTGTATCCCACAATAAGTGTCCACAGGTGATTAATGTGTGCATTACAAGAGTTAAAGCTTGGGCTCTGCATTAATAAAACACTGATGACAGAGCTTTAAACCCTTCATGAACAGAAGCAGGAAGTGCTGTTTTTCAATAAGGAAAATGTACCTGTTTCTCACAAAGTGCCATTTAATAACAAGGGAGGGGGCTGTCCGTCCAGCTCTGATAGAAAACAACATTTCAATGAATAACAGCTATTAATAGATACTAATAAGTGTTTGAAAGAAACTCCTTTTATCTTAGAGTTTAAGGCGATACAGCGACACAAAACTATCCATGGATGAATCCTAAAAAATTCAAATATTAAATAGACAGAAGTGGAAGAAGTCCTCGGATCTAGGAGTAAAAGTAGAAGTACTCAGATCTTGAGTAAAAGTAGAAGTACTCAGATCTTGTACTTGAGTAAAAGTAGAAGTACTCTGATCTTGTTCTTGAGTAAAAGTAGAAGTACTCAGATCTTGTACTTGAGTAAAAGTAGAAGTACTCAGATCTTGTTCTTGAGTAAAAGTAGAAGTACTCAGATCTGGAGTAAAAGTAGAAGTACTCAGATCTTGTACTTGAGTAGAAGTACTCAGATCTTGTTCTTGAGTAAAAGTAGAAGTACTCAGATCTGGAGTAAAAGTAGAAGTACTCAGATCTTGTACTTGAGTAAAAGTAGAAGTACTCAGGTCTTGTTCTTGAGTAAAAGTAAAAGTAGAAGTACTCTGATCTTGTTCTTGAGTAAAAGTAGAAGTACTCAGATCTGGTACTTTGTGTATGGATTCCTTTGATTTTACTGACTACAGTGCCGGCTTACCTTTATGGTTATCAGTAGGTTCACGGATGCAACGCACCCAATTTGTTGCATATATAGTACATATATATATTTAAACATTTAGCACGGACGTCAGGACTGGCGGTCATTTCGTGTGGGTGCAGTGAATGGGTCAGATTTCATTTAACGTGCTCACTAGCGCCACCTATGAAGATGCAATGCACCATGAGTCTAATCGATATAAGCTCTGCCCACTTAGATTTCTTTGCTAATTAGCATGCTGTGTTATCGAATATGTATTGTGGCTCCAGGCATTTTAGAGTTTTGTGGCAAAAGGGTGAAAAAGGGCTCTTTTGGTAGCTCTGAGACATTCACATAGTTTGGGTTTAATTCACCAGGGTTTGAGATAGCATCTGCATTCACGCCAATACTGTAAATGTGATTGGTTTCTAAAGATTTAAAACAATAATGCCGTATACTTTAAACTGTGACCCACTCGTAAAAAATGCCCCACAATGCTTCAGGGGTCAGGAACTTTACTGTACCTTCTTTTTAAAAATAGGAACAATGCATCCCAGCTATAAGCCCTGCCAGTATCTGCTCTATGTTTAGTGTCGGGGGTCTGAAGGTAGATTATGTCAGCGGTGGAGAATGGTGTCACCTGTCAGCGGGATTAGAGGATTTACGAGTGCAAATTCTGAGACCCCCCCCACTCGATAAATGATCGAGGTCAAAACATTTAACAGTTGTTGCTGGAGGAAAACTCAACCGTGTGGATGAATACAAACTGCAATAGGGCTGCACCATGTGGAATAAATAACTAGTTAATTAAATAAA
>CALSBZ010036259.1:0-10374 GCA_943591055.1 Gobionotothen gibberifrons | reverse complement strand
TGTCAGTAAAACTGTATGTATGTTCTTCACCAAAACCAAGTCCTCCTGCGTTGAGCCAGATGTGTTTGTGTCCAGGGAGAGGCTACAGGTGGTCTCACAGTACAAATACCTGGGGGTCTTAATTGATTCAAGACTCAATTTTAAGGCTCAGGTGAAAAAGGTTTGCAACAGGGTCAAATTCAGTCCGTCCAATTTGAGGTTTACCAGGAACTTCATGTCAACAGAGGCGGCTCTGATGTACATGCACTCTATGGTTCTATCTCATATCACATACTGCTTAACAACCTGGTCCCATGCCTGTACAACCACTCTTAAACCCCTGGAATCATTATACAAACAAACACTTAAAATAGTAGATAAGAAATCAGTTTATTCTCATCATTGCCCAATACTCACAAAATATAACTTGTTGAGCTGGGAAAATGTAATGAGATATGCAAATGCTTGTCTCATGTACAAAATAATACACGGCCTTACCTCACCTCCGCTAAGACATTTTATCACCATACGCACACCTGTAGGTCAACAAGAGCTGCAACCAGAGGAGACTGCGTTGTTCCATTAAGGAAGAGTTCATTTAGCCAGTCTTCTTTTTCTTTTAAAGCTGCACAACAGTGGAACTCAATCCCAGTAACGATTAGAGAACTAAACACCTGCACTTTGTTTAAATCTAACTTAAAAACATGGTTAGTGGAAAGTCAGCTCTGTCAACACTGACACAATCTGCACTTTAAAACGCTCTGTTTGCACACATTTGCCTTGACCTGCTTTGTGAATATGTATTTTAGTTATGTTTTTATGTTTTTATATATGCTTTTATCATAATATAAGCATCTCTGTTGAATGTTGTTTTATTGATTGTATTTACCTGTTATTTGAAGTGAATTTTTGTTTTTAGGATGACTTTTAACATCTGCCCAGGGACTACGTATGAAAAATAGCCTGTTGGCTAACTCTGGCGCATTTACAGCAATGTCAATCAATGTGCACTGTCCCTGTCAAATAAATAAATAAATAAATAAAAATAAATCAAGGATTATTTCTGAAACAGTATGGAGCTCGAGTGCTTTTTCTTTCACAGGTTTACCACAAGGTGAGTACCTTTTTATATCCTGCTTCTTAACACATACTCTGTCCAGTACAGGTTAGCTCTGAGTGTTAGCGATGCTTGCTAATGTAAACACAGACCATATTACTTCCAAAACGATGCGCATTGTTTCTGATACAGCAACGTTTCTGATTGGGCCGTGGGCGTAAAGCCAGCCCACATTTCCGATATTACGTCATATCGGACGTAAATCTGGATCAGCTCCGTTGTGTCCCCGTTTTTAGAGATGTGGGTAAGGAGGAAAAGAGAGAGGGTATTATTTTCGGACACTTAGTGAGTCTACTGACACACCGGAGACACATATTTATGTATAAAATATATCAAAAAGGGCATTTTGCATGATAGGAGGACCTTTAAAATACTAAATAAACAGTTTGTCATTGCCTATTCTAGCACTTTTAAGGTTGACATGTCTTGGTACCCTCACATACTCGCAGACAGTATCGTTTTGGCTAGCATAACAACTCTACGCTAACGTACTCACAGCTATGGATGGGTCTGGTGGTAACTGAACTAAGATGAGCTGATTAAAAAGAATAAATGTCCTTACCCCTAAAAGATTAAATAAATAGTTTTTTTCATTTCCTATTCTATCACTTTTAGACTTGAGCACTTTATGTCTTGGTACCCTAATATACTTGCAAGTATAGAAAGTATAACGTGTTGGCTAGCCTAGCAATAATCTAACGTATCAGTTATGAAATAACGTACTCACAGCTATGGATGGGTCTGGTCGTAACTGAACTAAGATGATTCAAAACAATGTATAACCTTAGTCTTCAAAGAGAAAATAAATAGCTCGTAATTGCCTTGGACGCTTTTCGAAAAAAAATGTGTAGGCTTTGCCCTCTAGTGCATAAATTAGCTTTCTGCCATTTCATTTGAAGGTTTGCATTCTTAGCATACAATGTATTCCTTTAGGCTAGTGAAAGATCACATTCATTGTTAAAAGAAACTAAGATGAACTGTTGGTAAGACATAGAACACAAGCTAAGGTCTCTGGTCTGCCAAATCATCTACGCAAAATCTTGCTTTTGGTGCAATGTTTTTAGAAACTTGCCAGGATATGGTAGGTTGTTTTTTAACTAATTGTGACCATATGTTTACATCAACACCAGTACCATTTGGCATACTGAAAGCTTGGGCGCACATGAGTCAAACTAGTTCATATGACGATTTGTCGGATTTAATTTGTCCGAAACATGTTTTCATTAAGATCCAGAACTCCAAACAGTGTCTGTGAACTTGCAGATACAGAATCATATTTCAGACTTAAAATAACTTCTGCCTATCTATAGACCTCCTGCAATATCACGGCTGGCTGACAAAACAAGGTTATGATGCAGTTCACTTATCTGCTCTGTTAAAACATGTTGAGGGGTGAGAGGTGACATATTTCAACTTTTTTTGTGTATAGTGTAATATTGTATATTCACATTTCTGAAGAATCACTATCTTGGGTCACAGTGTCCACAGGATCATAATAACATGGTAATACCATGGCACAGCAAACCTAAATTGCTCCTTGATTTTCTATTCCAATAGACAACTATTATTATATTTGTCCTACATCACTCATTATACTAAGCTCCTTGCTTTTGTCACCTCTTTTTTTGACACAACAGCAGAGAAATCCTAAAAAAGCTAAAAGGTTAGTTTGTCCTTGTCCTTATTTCAATAAGGAACTCAAAAGCCAGTAAATGTGGAATGAATGTAAACATTTGTTTTAGTGATGCCTCAGTCTTGTGAAGAGGAACAGCACATATAGGTGTGTGTCTTTTGTCCACCAGGAGATCAGAGCGGTTTTTTTCTGTTTTTGTTTGAGAGAACAGAAGAGTGTATTTCGAGTGCATGTATGCCATCATTTCTCAGAAACCACAGAGTTGGTTGCCATGGGAATGCTGCAGGGAGCTCCTCAGCCTCCCACCAATGGGCTTCAGTGATTTGTTACCGCGGGAAACCTGGCTTGTTGCCTAGGAGACCAGAGGCTGTATGCTCCAGCTCAAATTAAGAAACGTTTTCTGCCTGGCTGTTACTAAAGCAGAAACAGAAATATGGCTCTGAAAGGGGGCACTATTGATTTGTTAATACACAAAATGGATATCAGCCAGTGAACACTGTCTGTATTAAATCATATTGATTTGGTTTTATAGTACAATTTGTCACAACTACTGTATAATGTCTCTGTATGATAGTACCTTAAAGACAGAACCTACACATAAACATGTCTAAAAATGTGCAATGCAGTCAGTATAATGACAATTTAAATATCTGAAATATACAGTAAACAAGCAATGGGTCAAACCTCAAGCCGGGCTTACCTCTCCTATTGTGTTCCGCTCAAATGTACCTATTCCAAGTGAAAATATTCAAAGAATATTATTCTTTATTCATTGACCAAGACTTAAAAAATATCCAGATAAACGCAACAAATAAAATGATTTTAAAGGGTCTGCAGAGATAACATCTGTTGTTTTCTGGATAACATGTTATTCAAACTCACCTCATATTCTTGTTTGGTAGGGGCATAAAACATACAGAGAATACTAAATGCTTCATACTTACTGTCGATTTTTCCTGCAGAAACAAAAGGTACAGTAGATCTTTCTAGCGTAATAGGAGGGTTTAACTTGTAAATACTAAAAACTGTACACAATGATTGTTTCTATCAACTTGCATTGTCCTTTGGGCATCATGGGCCAATTTACATTCAAATTTGGCTCAACAATCGTAGCGTGTCATCGCCCCATTTAGCAAAACTAGGATCAATGACACAACATGTGTTATTATTAACTAGCTACATTAACATATATGTCAAAGTTATATCATTACATTACATGTTACTTGTTAGATGCTTTTATCCAAAGCGACTTACATACTCAATACAATCCCCACAGGAGCACTTTGGGGTGAAGTGTCTTGCCCAGGGACACTTCACCCCAAATTGACAACATGCTGACTGCAGTGGGGTTTGAACATGTGCTCCCCTGATCCGAACACCAACACACTAGTCCACTGCGCCACAGCCTCCCTCACATATTACAGATTCATTTCAGGGGGCGTTAGAATGTATACAGAATATGGCACCTTCTGTCCTTAGACCCTCTGAAATAAGGAACATCTCCCAAACCCCCTATTTGTGTATTCATGTTTTAATATGTATTTGATGTTGTACTGATTACTTCTGGCAGTAGGGCTGTCTATGTGATATTGAGGGAAAATAATAAACTCTGGTGTTTGCATTCGTGGTAATATGCAGGATATACATAGCACTTTTAGTACCCTTTTATCCAAAATCATAACAGCATAGAAACTCATGTTCTCTTTGTGGTGAAAAGCTTACTAGTGATTTAACTGTTTAAATCAAAACTGTATACATTTACACAAAACACCCTTTTGATTATATGAAATGGGTGATAAGCTGGTTAAGACATTGTACTAGAAGGTTGCTGCATTGTCAGTGTACAGTAAAAACAAACTTAGTGAAGTTGGTTTCCAAGATTTGTGTGACAACGGTTATGTGGGAGCATCTAATGGGATATTTCACATTCAGATGTTTCAGTGCAAAGAATGAGTCGCGAGAGAAAGTATTCAAAACTTGATGAATTATTGATAAGCGAGCCATATGGAGATGCAAATAACCTCGTACTAATTCACCAAGGACATCAGCTGAGAGCACAACAGCATTGCAATGCAGAGTAAAAAATATCACAAATAATAATATTTAACTGCTTGTTTAGTGCATATCAGTTGGAAAAATACAATGTGGGAACAAAGACACCTGTTTGTATTTAACTTTAGTATTTCAGTGTTCCTCGTCTCATAAGCTCTGACTGAATGTGCCTCCTAACATGGCACTGATAAATAGCTTTACTAAAACAAACGACCACCATGCTTTACACTGCATTACATAATGCAGGGCTTCTCAAACTTCAGACCAAGGTCCGGATCCGGACCGAACTGCAAATCAATCCGGACCGAACCCTGTGTCCCATTATAAAAAAGAAATAAAGAAAAAAAGAAAGTCTGATTCTGATGTAAATTAAGTGGACCTATCATGCTATATTGGAGATAAAGTTAAATTCTGCTGTGATAAAACGCCATCCTGTTCTAAACCACATCAAAGATTATTTCTGAAACAGTATGGAGCTCAAATGCTTTTTCTCTTGCGGGTTTATCACAAGGTGAGTTCCTTTTTTTATTTCCTGCTTTTTAAAACACATGTGCTCTTCAGTACAGGTTAGCTCTGAGTGTTAGCGAGGCTTGCTAATGTAAACAAAGACGAGATTACGTCCAAAACACGTCAGGCATTGTTTCTGATAGCATACAAAAAGATTAACATGAAACACCCTTTAATTTACTGCAACGACATGTCGGGAAACCCCCTCAAGGGGGCCCCATGCATAGCATGCCGAAACTGCTTCTTGATTTCAGTTTCGTTGCTCCGCTCCGGGGGTGGGGGGGACTTTACTGGCATTGATCCGGACCATTGACCTTGCATAAAATGCACAAGTGGACCTTTAACAAAAAAGTTTGAGTACCCCTGACATAATGTATATCAAGGGACTTAGTTTAATGTAATAGAAAACATACAAACTCACCTCATCCTTGGACCAATTACTGAGGATAAAAAAAAGATTTGTATTTGACAAAATGTAGCGTACCATGAACTTTTGAGGCAATTTGTATTTTAATTATATAAAAAGAAAAATGAAGAGATAATAGGGCTGAAACTAAATTGTATCTGCAGGATATGATTGACAGTTTAAAGTAAAGAAACATTGAACATAGCACAACAAATCTGTATAAAATGTAACATTTAGTAAAAAAACACATTCTTTTCATATTATTCCATCATAAAACAAGGTGTATGAGTGGTTGCTTATAGTCACAACAAGTTATAATTTGCCTTAAGTAACTCTTTAGACTGTGGGTCGTGATGTCGTACACATTTTTGAAATATGCCCTTATTATAACTGCTTAGCAGCAAAACAAACAGAACACCAAGTGCACTCCAACCTTTCAATGTCCTCACTGAAACTTCACACCATATACAACTCTCTCTGTAGAGCTGGAGTGTTTTAAATGAGGTCAACAGTTCCAAAGCTTTCTTTACTTTTTTATTGCCGTCAATTTCTTTTTCAAACTATCTTCAATAAATCATATTTTCTGAATGTGAAACGTACGCCGGCAAATGTTAGGAGAAATGTGCTGCAGTTTCAAAAACGATGCAAATATAAAAACACAAATGTGCCAAAACACATGCAATAAAAAGCACCAACTTGACAACACATGCTCAGAATAATTGTACGTTTGTTGTCAGTACGTTTGAAAGGACTATGTTAGCTTTTAGTGAACGCTGCGGAAGTGTTGTCAAGTTGGTGAAGATGTTTCTTCATTTGCATGTGTTTTAGCACATCTGTGGGGTTTTTTTTGCTTCGTTTTTTAAAGTGGAGCGCGTTTCTACTAATGGAAGTGTTTTGGCCCGTTGTAGCATGTTTGCGCCTGTTGGCCGCCGTAGAAGGAAACAGAATCCCGCTTTTTAATACACAAGGTTAATAAATGACTAGCTTCTGAATCTTCCGATGTGAAAACATGTTTGGGGAATGTTTACACCACTTAAAAGGAACAACACATTTTAGAAACTGTGGTAATGTTTAAGCTTCAACACGTTAGACACTGACTCAAAAAGGAAATTCCTTATCTTATCTTATCTTAAATATGAGCTTCAATGTTGAAACAGATTTGGTACTGGCCTTGAAAATCCCATCCCCTGTGTTGTGTACTGTCTACGTCAAGTCAGATTTCTGTGTGTGGAGTTTCCATCTTTACAAGAGAAAAAGGTCATTCTACACCCTGGAGTATTTCTCTGCACTGACACAGACTGACAGCGTGATGGAACACCAGAAAGCAAAGGCTCTGGTTTGGCTGCATCTCAGACCAGAAAGTGAAAACAAACATTAGACCCTTTATTCCAGGGGTGCTGTGACCAGTGGTGGAAAGTAGATTTACTCAAGTACTGTACTCAATAACACTTTTGAGGTACCTGTACTTTAGATTCAAGATTTAACGATTCCAACAACACAGTCTCACTCCCTGATTGAGTCAGGGTCCTTTGGCGTGCAGTTGTGACGCACCGAGTCTCCTTCAGCTTCATAAACGGACACAAAGAGCTTTCAACTGATTGCAATGTTTTCCCATCGGCGGCAGTATTTGACACTCAGGGAAGCACCGCATCCGTCCATGTCGGTGGCAGTTAAAGGCAATGTGAGCGTCCATTCCCATTGGATAACGGAGAATTGTACACCCGGAAGTAAGTATTCTCCTTACTGTCGATTGGTTTTACAGTGATATCTGCACAACTCATCAACTCAAAAACACCAGATTATCCTTGTTAATTACACAACATTGATTGGTTTAAATTGTGTACAATGCTTTTGTGTTTTTCCCCTTCGATTCGGAGAAACAAATATTTTTTCGGAGTTTAGGATGGCAGAAGACACTACACTACCCATAATCCTCAGCTATCGTTTGGGACTACACCAGCCACTTTGCTTGACAAACCCCGTGATTAGTCCTCAAGCTCTGTGATTGGATGTTGGAGTGGCAGTGCGCCAAGGTTACGCCGAGCGTCAAACAGCACTTTGAAACGGAATGAAGCCCCTCGACGGCACACTATCCAAAACAGGACTCGAACGTGTCCACCCCCCCACCCCCAGAACTACACATGCTGGCAACAGGCTTGTTTGAGATGAGCTGCGGCTCGCCTCGAAAGTAGACGAGAATAGCCGATTGCAGCCGGGGGAGGTCTCAAAAAGCTCGCCTGAAGTCGGACAGCTTCTGTCTGTCTGTGGTCTTGACCAGTTTGCATTTATAAAGAATGCACAAATGTGTTTAATCGTTAATGTCAGATATGTACTAAGTAAATACATTTGTTCCTGCTCAAGATTAGATTCAACTTGATTGTTATTGCACATATTACAGGTACTGAGACAACGACATGCAGTTTAGCTTCTAACCAGGAGTGCAACAAGCAGTAAAGTGAAAAGTAATGTACACAATCTACAGAATAAAATATAGAATGAATTGAATGATGAATAAACAGTGAGGGGTATGAATACACTAGATATGAGGAGCTCTTTTCCAAAACGCTATATATCCATTTTAATAGTTGTCAGGAAAATGACATTTTTTACCTAGACCCACACATTTTGTTAATATTAAATTTATATATATATATATAGGATATATAGCGATTTGGCATGAAACGTTGATAGAGCAGTGAATAGGTTCAGTACACAGCAAAAATGGCACAACAAACTCAATTTTCAATTTGGCTTTTATAGCGTTTTGGAAAAGAGCTCCTCATATACACAGCAGCCTGTGAGCAGTATGAACAGTGTGTATGAATATGCTAAGATATATAAAGTATGAAAACGGTAAGCAGTGCAAGTATAGTATAAAATATATAGATATTAATTTCATGATGATAAACATTGTGGAACATTGATGAAAAATGTGAATGGAAGTGGCGACGTAAAACTGACACAAAACAACAACAAACTTTTTCGGAGCCAATTCGAGAGTTTCATCAGCAGCACGGGGTAAACACCACCAATGAGCGCTCAGCTCGAGATACCAGCGAATCGTTTCCCATCAAGCATTTCGCTTCTGCAGTTCGTAAGTATTTCCATCAAACTTTATTTTTAGAAATGTACAAAATGAACATGTGTAAATATACATATGTACACTGTATATCATCCATTCCTCCCCTTATAGGCGTTTTCGGCATCTTGCCTATCGCAGCTTTGTAAGCTGGTGCTGGGGCTTTTTAGGACGAGGCATCAGAGTGGTCATCCCGTCATGTGTTGTCCGCCGGATACGCCAGGAGTCCCTGACGAAATCAAATGCAAATCACAAAATATTAGAGAAACTTAGTTGTTTTAGGTTTGTTAGCTTGCCAGCTAGATTAATATGCTAACCTACGTTTGCTAGTTGTTCAGTGTAATATGCCAACCTACTATGAACAACAGCTAGTGGTTCATATTAGGCTAGCAAGAACATGTTTACAATTGCAATCTTATACGGGTAGTCTGCTACGTCCGGTCATTCATTGTAGCTGGCATAAAAACAATGTTTTCCCTAGCAAACTCATGTCTAGCTCTTGGTAGCCTTCTTTTTTAGCTCGGTAGCATACACGCTAGGAACGCCAACTATAATGTAATTAGGTTTCGCGACTGACCGTACGGTAAATCACCCGGCGTATACTGTCGATGAGTATTTCGTGTGTGAATGCAGACATTCTCCTGCTATGAGATACATGTAAGGCCATCTGCTGACATTGGAGTTGATATATGGAAACGCTAGCAACTTAGTTAGCCCAGTTAGCACTGTGTCAATGGCTTAGCAGCCCGAAAAACGTTTACCCATTTAAACAGTCGTGGTAGATACCTTGTTTGTTTTAAACATCATAAATACACAAACAATAATGAATACTTACAGGTTGTGTACCCGAATCTCCCGCTGGTCCAAACAAAGTAGGAACAGCATCGTTCTTCAGTGCCCTACGCTGTACATATCCGGCCTGAATCGCTGAAAGGTTTGTGAAGCTTTGGTCCGTGAAATGCCGCGCACACAGTAAAATACCGGCTCGAACATCTGAAGGAACAGTGTTAAAAATACATTTCAACCAATGAGTTTGTCGTGGTTCTGCCCTCGGTAAGGCATACATTGAAGATTTCCCCTCACAATCCAGGAAACAGACCCTCGTTGGCATGACTGGATACAGTTTTGAACTGAACCTGAGCTTCCAACAGATGTTCTGCTGGCAGAGGGTGTGGCCTCTGGGTATTGACACGTCAGAGAACCCAGGAAGAAAACAATGGAAAATGAGAAATCTCCAACGAGGCGTTTTGGGGCAGCATGGACAGGTCTTTTCTGTGTTACAGGGTGTACTTTGAGGGTTTGTGACTCTGCAGACCGTTTACATGCAGAAAAACCTTCATAACACACAGGGGGACGGGTAATAACCAGAAAAGCATGACATGGGCCCTTTAAAAGTCAAACCTGAAACACAGGTTGTTGGAAAGGAATCCGGTGATGGTATCATACATGGTGATGGTATCATACATGAACATACAACCTGTGTGTGTGGGGGGGGGGGTTCATGAATGCACCAGCATGTGTTTGTGGGATCAATAACAGGAGCCAGTCTTTCATGATCGCTCCACAGTGGCCTCCATCTGTCACACAACATCCTGCCTGTG
>CALSBZ010036250.1:248-12444 GCA_943591055.1 Gobionotothen gibberifrons | reverse complement strand
GTCTAGTTTACAACACATACCAACTGGTGGTATTAATAGACCCCCCCACCTGACTGACTGCTGACAAAATGCAACCAGGAAAAGGAGGTCAGTTTGAAAAGCACATGCTAGAAATGGTCAAATGTAGAGTATTCCAATTCATTCAATATTGTCTTTATATTGTGTATTATTTAGATACTCTAGAGCAGGGGTGTCAAACTCAAATACACAGTGGGTAAAAAATCAATAAAATGGGTACTAGTGGAGGGCCGGACTGGTTCAATGTTTATTACAAAACTTATTGAAATGAACTTATTGCACATATTAAACCTGGAACTAACAAAGCTTAAATGATTGCCTATAAAAACAACATTAAACATTAAATAATCAGTTGCATTCATTTCTTATGGCTCTATCTGCAGCTTCTCCAGAGTCATTTCTTATGATTACATTTTCCCACAGGCCAACAACAGCTTCAACAAAACTATTTCCCTCAAAGAGAAAAGCAAACATGCCCTGTTGTCGTGAGAGAGAAAGTGCAGAAGGAAACATCCATGTAAACTCAGTGTGCTGCTCTGTGATGCTAGCTCAGATACTTGGCATCTCATCTTGGGTGCAAGGTCATCAATGTTTGGGGTCAGGCTCTGAGTTGAGGAGACCCTCAGGATGGAGTGAAGGTGTGTGTGCAATATACCGGCGGGCCAGATCGAATAGCAATTAAAAATTATCCTGCGGGCCGAAATTAAACCCACCAAGGGCCTGATTTGGCCCCCGGGCCTAAGTTTGACACATGTGCTGTAGAGATATAAGTCTTTTTTTTACCATCTCCATATATCCATCTAGCTATCTATCTATCTAATTTAGATAGCTTAATGCAATACATTGATGAATACATTCCAATAATTTGCCCCTTGTTTACAAAATATTAAGAAACTGATGTCAGCTGAGGTGCTTTTTTAAACAATACAAAAAAATGCTAAATCATTTTTGTATTAAATTAGAAAAAAGAAAAAACGATATTAGAAAAAAAAGAAAATACAAATAAAAAAATACAAAACATGATAGAAAATATATTTTTTAAATCAACAGAAACCTCCGAGCTACGGCCCCTAATCAGTGGGGCTGCTTGGGCTGACTAGCCTTACAATGTTGAACAAAAATAATTTTGAATACATAATAATTATATTTTTCTTTAAAAATAATAACATTAAAAAGTTAAATCAACCAAAAGGAGTAGGGGGACGACCCCCCTAGAATCTCTCTGGGCAAAAACATATCTAAAAAAAACAAGGAGGAAACGTATATGCTAAGATTAAAAAATATGATACATTGGGTCAGGGAGATTTTTATACTATTGAAGAGTTAATAAAGATAATTACATTTTTTGGGGGGGTACATGATTCTGGTCCATCCTCCAGTACAGCAGGTGGCGATAATGCACCTTTAACGCTGGTTGCCGTCCGCAATAAAAACCGTAGAAGAAGAAGAGAAACATGGCGGTGAGTTCGTGTTTTGTTAGCTTTCATTCAAACTTAACTTCACCTTTCTGTTTTTACACATTATAATGAGTATATTAAGACGGTAATTGTTTATGAGGAACATGACCTGTAATGTGGATGAAATACTCGAGAGTTGGGGGGCGTTTTTGTCGCATTTGCTAACTTGGCTAGCCGAGTAAAGCTAACATGTGACTTAAAAACACATTGTATCTGTTTCTTTTGAAGGATAAAGAAAAGAAGAAGAAGGAGAGCATCTTCGACTTGTCAAAATACATCGACAAGCCGATCCGTGTTAAGTTCCAAGGAGGACGAGAGGGTAAGAGCATTAATACTGGTGATGAAGAGCTAATGCTAACAGAATCAGCCGGTGCAAACATTAGCTTCATGATTGGGATTGGTTTCTCTCTTAAACAGAGGTGTAATGTAACTAAGTACATTAACTCAAGTACTGTACTTATACTTTTGAGATACTTGTGTATTTCCGCTGTATGCTACTTTGTACTTCTACTCCACTTCAATTCTGAGGTAAATGGTGTACCTACTCTGGTACTTCTATGTTTACTCAAGTACAATATCTAATAATAATAATAATAATAGATACATTTTGTTAGCGCTTTTACAGGTGCTCAAAGATGCTTTACAGATATAGTGAAAAGAAAGGAACAACAAATAAATATATAGTTAAGTCAAATAATACAAAAACAATCACACATTAAAAGCCAGATTGAAGAGGTGAGTTTTTTTGAAGGTGGTGAGGTCTGAGTACTTCTACACCTCTGCTGCTGAAGTATTTTAATTGATCCTGACTAATGTGAACTTTACTCCGTTTCCTCTCAGCCAGCGGTGTTCTGAAAGGATTCGATCCTCTGTTGAACCTGGTGCTGGACGGCACAATCGAGTACATGCGTGGTAAGTTACAAACTGTGCAGGAAATGTATACTTTTTATTCTTTTCAGTTGCTTTTATTTTGAATGCATACTGTGTCAATTGCGGATCACATGTTAGCTGTCTTACATAGGGTACACTTTCCAAAAATAACGTGTGTACTTAAAGTTATTCCTTACATCTGAAGTTAAATGATAATGTGTGTGTACGTGCAGATCCAGACGACCAGCTGAAGCTGACAGAAGACACCCGGCAGCTGGGGCTGGTGGTCTGCAGAGGAACCTCCGTCGTGCTCATCTGTCCTCAGGACGGCATGGAGTCCATTCCCAACCCCTTCGTGCAGCAGCAGGACGGCTAACACACACACACACACTTCAAATTACACACACACACAACCACACGCACTTGAACATCTGGTGGGGTTTTTGTTTTAATTGTTTCTTAACATAACTGTAATAATGCGTCCGATAAAGTCATTTTCTGTTGAGAATCATTTTTAAGTTGATGAGCGAATGGGCACTTGAAAGCACTTCACTGTTTGTCCGCTCCGTGGTGTGCACGTTTGTGGAGATTTGAGTTGTTAAGAGCCCACACTTTTGGGAAAACTATTTTCTTTTCATTCACAATAAGAACCTTTTTACTATTCTTTGTTGTTTTTTGATAAAATAAAAATAAAATGAAAAATGTTTATTCAAGATGTTGATCCCTCTTGTTCTTGTACACATTGGTTGTGAAAAAAACTCGGATGTAGGATTCCAATTCCGTGATTTTTAAATGTGATCCAGAGAGCCATGAAAGTTGTAGCAAAAGCTGGTTTTAGTCGACGACAACACAAAACGTTTCAGTCAACTTTTAGTCATTCAGAACAGCACTGCTAGGATCCTGATGAGGGTGCGCAAATATGATCACATCACCCCCATCCTTAAATCACTACACTGGCTCCCCGTGGAACTGAGGATCGAATTCAAGGTCTCCGTCCTCCTCACCCACCAGTGTATCCATGGAACTGCCCCTCCCTACCTCAAGGAACTCCTCACCCCCCATACCTCCTTGTGGACCACCCGCTCCAGCAACTCCAACCTCCTCAGACCCCACAGGACCAAGCTACTATGGGAGACCGGGCCTTCTGCTCGGCTGCTCCCAGTCTGGAACGCTCTCCCCGACCACATGAGAGCACCACAGACCGTGGAGGCTTTACAAAAAGGCCTCAAAACCCATCTGTTCAATAGAGCCTTTCCCTAGACCTTTTATTTATTACCACCCTTTTATTTTATCGTTTGTTTTTTATTGCTTTTTATTCATTCTACCGTGTTGTGTACTGTTCATGCTCACTGCTTGTAGCACTTTGGGATTTGAAGTCAAATATGAAGTGCTTTATAAATGAAACTTATTATTATTAATAGTCAAGATATATTCTCTATTTCCTCTGCTATTTTTTAAATAAATAGTCTAGATTAATGTAAAATATCCTTTTATATTCATTACATTTAAAATTGCAGTCTTGTCAAGGCAATAATTTGGTCATTTTAGTCAAACTTATTCCACATACATTTAACCATATCTGATGGAATAACAGGTTGAACGATAAACAATGCAGCCTGGCTCCCGCTTAAAAAACAGTGATGCGTTTCAGGAAAGCTAAAGAGTGTTTGTGAGAGATAAAGAGCGAGGGGCAGAGGAAGTGTAGGGGGACAACAGATTAGGTTTTGAATCTACGATACAATAACAATATTGTTGATTTAGTCAAAGTGTGTAATGGTATCGGTGTCATCTCCTCATCACTTCCAGATCACACAATGTTGATGAAAGCGAAAACACTTGGTTTTGTTTGCCCTGTGGTTCAGATCTGCGCAGAAACTAATGAATATTTTCTTTGCTCATTATTCCACCAAGTTTCTTGAGGCTTGTAGTTTAAACTAATCTTGCAAAATGTCACCTAATTTGTGGATATTAAAATAATTCACCTTGAGTTGGCTGCTGAAAATGTACACATGCAGCCCTTTGATAATCACACTAACCAGTAGATCACGTCATAGCACTGGCCAACTATTGCAGACCAGTCCAGGGACTTCTTTAACATGTAATGGTATTCTGTGGACAAGCCACCTGATTGGCTCTGCAGCTCGTCCACTTTTTCAGAAGAACAGAAGTGTTTGCTTGCGTCTTTAAAGTGTTTCAATGGATGAAGGTAGTGTGTGTGAAAGAAATCCACTGAAGCCTTTGCACACTGATGGAGAGATGTGTAGTTATACTACTGTCAACTTTGTTGGTTTTTACAGGAGGGGACACACGAAGGATTATATGATAGCTGCTGCTATCAGCTTTCTATTTTTATATCATTCAAGTATTGGGAATTGAAAAAGAAACTGCAGTAATGGACGAAGTATGACATATTACCTACGAATTATTTAATGTATTTTAAATTATTTTATTTTATTACAACATGTTCTCTTAGTGCTCCATACCATGGGATCATGGAGGGACGAAAATCAATTATATGAAATTAAAATAATAATGTACTTTGGAAAATTACCAATAAAAGCAGCTAAATCTCTAGGTAGCCTATGTTTTCATATAACTATAGTGGAATAAATATATACATGTACAATTGTACTTAAGTATAGTACTTGAGTAAATGTATTTAATGAATGGCCAGCAAGCCTTTATCTTACCTCACTTCCTCTCACTTTTACTTAAGTGCAGAAGTGTAATACATTCGCAGTAATGGCAGATTAGAGGGACTGTGATCCAGGTAAAAGGACCCGGATGTGGTGCCAGGTGTTGTGCAGAATTCCAGCAGGCTTCGCCCCTCCTCTGTGACCACTCACTGTGGATCTGCATCACAGGCAGGCTGCAGACACATGTTGCATGCTCCTTAACTTTCCTCCATCTTTTTACAACGTTGCTTAAAAAGGAGTAACCCATGTTTATTGTTTACTTGGAGATTATGGCAGAGCTTGTGAGGTGACAGGAGTCAGGAGAAAATGCCTGAGCACACCGGGGTGTAACCGAAGGGGATCAGGCCCGAGGATGGGAGGAGGGTCGGCCGGGGATTTGTGAAGCCGAGCCGACCTGCTAAAGTAAACTGCGGACGGGGATCCACCTGCGGCACGCCCCCGGGCAGCTGGAACAAATAGCGGACCTCTGTCCTCCATCCAGGTCATCTGCTCCTGTGTCACACACTGTGGGAGACCGTGGATGTGTCCGGAGAGAAGAAAGAGGTGAGTGAGTTTACCTGCGGACATAAAGCCTTTATTGTTTAAAGCTCCACGCTGGGATGCACCTGGAGCGACATCCGTGCGTAATTCACTGGTGCGGGGAATATTCTCCCTGAGTCGAGTGATTGCTTTAGTATTCTTTTATCTGCGGACTTTACGGGGAAGGTAACTTGTGTTGTTTTAGTGTGGCGTTTGTCCATATCTAATGTGAGTTCGCCAGGCAGCAACATGGCTTCCGTGGTCTCTTTTACGCACAACCTCAGCCAGCTCCACCGAACACAATCACTGCTAAATGTTTTTGTGTATTTATTCCTCACGGCTTTATAATCATTATCCCGGTATTTTGTTAAATGTGCATCTTGATCTGAAATAAGCAATGTCTGACCAGTAAGCTACATTTCGATTATTTTGGTTGTATGAATACTGGGACTGTATTTCTTAAACTTTGGGAACACCCTAAGCATCATTGTAGAATTCTAAATATATTTCAGTATTTATTGACTTTGTGAGAAGATGAACCAACTATGTTATTTAAGTAGTGTTGTTTGTTTTAATGCAATGTAGTGGAACACAATACATAATTCATAGTGTAATGCATTACAAATCACAAATTGTCCATCATATACATTCTGTATACTGTTGTACATCCACACCATTCCTCTGGTCTAAAATGCCTAATTTTACGGCATTTCCAGTCTCCAATAGCATCACTGTGTTTCTGCAGTGGAAAATAATACATAATTCATACTGTGATTTACAGTCACAATTACAAAATTGTCTGATTTAGCCCAGTCTGCTCTGATTGGTTAGCTGGCCGGCTCTGTTGTGATTGGTCCACAAGGATGTAACTTTGGTTTGAGAAGTGGGGGGGACACAAAACAGGGGGTCCTTGCATTTTTTACAACTATATTAAATAGATGGAAATATTTGTTTACATAGATGACCAAACCGTTTGAGACCCACTGAGATAACTTAGACTAAAGTTTAAAATCTAATCACTCAGCGAGTCCTTTACCTCACCTTAGTTAACGTTATCTCTCTCAGTCTGACAGGAGAGAGCTCTCCCTCTCCTTATTGTTGGAACAGCGTCTAATCTCTAGCTAGCACCAGAGTCTTACAACAACCCCCGTAACTGGTGTGCTCTCTCTCTCTCTCTCTCTCTCTCTCTCTCTCTCTCTCTCTCTCTCTCTCACACACACACTCTCTCTCTCTCTCTCTCTCTCTCTCTCTCTCTCTCTCTCTCTCTCTCTCTCTCTCTCTCTCTCTCTCTCTCTCTCTCTCTCTCTCTCTCTCTCTCTCTCTCTCTCTCTCTCTCTCTCTCTCTCTCTCAAACGGGATTTTGAGAAGTGGGGGTGACATGTCCCCCCTATCCCCAGTGGAAATTACGCCCATGGGTCCACAGCTTAGAGATGTCCCGCCCCTTAGCCTATCACGTACAATGTGTTGGTGCGCTAACCAATGGAAGCACGAGTGTTACATTGTGACGTCACTTTGTTCCAGAAGTAAACAAAGGAGTCCAATGGAGGCGTTTCAAGCAGCACACTACAGAAAAGGAAAACCCCAAAAGCAGAATAGGGCCTCTTTAAGTAAAGGGTGTGTACTTCTTCTAACTCCCATATTGTAATATACATGTGTGTATTTGTATTGTGTGTGTTCTACCAGGACTGGATCGTTGTGTGTGTCAGGCGTTATGAGGCAGGGTTCAGAGGTCAGAGAGTTGTGAGGTTGGTGTTGTGATTCCAACATGGAGGCGAAGAAGGATGCTTCCTCCAGCTCCGCCTGCTACAGGAGCACCGTCATCGCCTTCCTCCTCTTCTTCCTCCTCATCGGGGTGTTTGTAGGCCTGTTCATTGGTGAGTCGTTTGATCATAACCAGAGGTGGACAAAGCATTCAGATTCACACTAAACCTGTCTATTCGGCACAAAATGTCTCAATCTGTAGGTTTGCTTTTTTCAATGAGGAAACCATTTTTTATAGCAAATCCTCTTGTTTTGAGAATCACTGAATTAGACTTTTCTATGATAAGCTATTTCTAAACTTCAGAATTGTGTTTATTACCAAGTAAGTTTACGCATACGAGGAATTTGCTTTGGTGTAAATGGTGCATACAAAGACAGAAAGAAGAGTACAGCTACAGTACAGTCAAATAGAAAAATACTATATCCAAAGGAGAGAGCTGTGCAGATTTAAAAAGAGGTCGTTTGGAGTAGAAATGTGCAACATCTTGGGGTAAGAGTCATAATATTTTATTTAAAGGTGGGGTAGGTAAGTTTGAGAAACCGGCTCGAGATACACTTTTTGTTATATTCCATGGAATGCTCTTAACATCCCGATAGCAATGAATATCTGAAGTGCTTTGACAAAAGATCCATACAAAAATGTCATCTGTGGAAGCCGTAGCGCTGTAAAAAGCACGACCAATCATCTGAGCCGGCCCGGCTAAAGTAACTGGATGGCCTACCTGCCTGTCAGCCTTCCATCTGTGCATAAACTTATCTCGTGCCCTCATTGGTCATGTGCGTGTTCGTGTGTGTTGGAGGAGGGGCTCTGGAAGGAAGTGGCAGATTTTTTCCGGCTGTGTATTTTCTAATTCTAGCGCACTCGAGCTGGTTTCTCCAAAATTACCTACCCCACCTTTAATTTAATTCTTTTTTTTTAAAACTCTATTTAAATTTTTCTTAAACAACACATACAGTGTCAAAGACAAAAAAAACAGGTGTGCAGGTTGTCAGATCAAACACAGACAATACAGGTAGACAAATACAGCTGTAAAACACAAATAAAATCAACATATGGTTGAAATCACAGCACAAAAAACTACACAAAACATAACATCTTACTTGTGATGTGAAGGATTGATTGTTTCCTCTTGCAGGCTACATGGTGCAGGAGCAGCACTACTTCATGGAGACGGTGGAGCTGAGGGGTCTGAAGTACAACCAGTCTCTTCAGCACCAGAACTCTGCGTTCTCCATCATTCTGACCTCAGTCTTAAGGTCAAAGGTCAGTGCAACCTGTCACCTCGTCTAGAGCCCACGCGTGCATTTAAAACTGTTGTTAATCGTACTTTTTGACTTTCTTCCAGATTAGAAATGTCTTCGCTGCCTCGTCCATATCAAAGCACTACGTTGATTGGAGTATTGTTGCCTATGGGTGAGTGAGAGCTGAACTAAAGTAGGAAACATTAAAGTGGAAATAGTTTTTTGATTGAATGATGTATTAGTAGTTAATACATCATCTACATTTCGAGGGCTTTCTGTCTGCTTCCAGGGGCCTGTACTACGAAGCTGGTTCAACCTAACCTGGATATGTTTGAGTTAGCCGGTTGGCCTAATCCAAAACATACGCGCTCTCGCTAAACGGTACTACGACACGGGTTATCAAGTGGATCGCTCAAGCCAGCCGTGTCCTATCTAGTTAGGTGCGCGTTCACATGAAAGGGGTGGTATTTGGAGCATTCGACCAATCACAAACATGGAGAAGCGTACTGACAGCGCAGCGTCATACTTCCTGAATCAAAAGTCAACTATATAATTAGACAAATATGAAGACGTTAAATTTTAAACATCCATGACTTAAAGACTTTATCCAGGATAAAAGCCACATAGTTGGTAAAATAAAAAGTGTTTGAATGCGTACATTAACAGGTTTATGATATCACTGCCCCGTCTAAAACACGATCTGACTTTAATTACATTTGACTCGAGTGTTTCGTAATGTGTTGCTTAAAATAATACTTCTGCATACAGTATGTGACACTGTGAGTGTTGCACGGCCAGATACGGCTCAGCTGACTGACGTGCAATATATTCCGTGTGTAAATCGAAGAGATAATACATTTTACAGCATATAGACCGTAACTTTGATCCAGTTACTTATGTTGTGGCAGATATTTAAGTAAGCTTTCTTAACGCTAATGTTATAATAGTCAGATTGCTCTGAAGATGGGAGGTGATATTCTATTAATGTTCACGTTCACACAGTCGGTGATTTTTGCCGGCCGGCTTTCCTGCAACGGCAGTTTTTCTGTATTTCCTTTCTCCTGTAATGTGACTTGATCGCTTTAAACTCCGCACCCCGCTCCGCACACGGAGCTCTGATTGGTCAGCAGGCGGTGCTTTCACTGAGTTGAGCTCTTAGCCTGCAACCTAACCTGGTCCCGACCAGGTTAGCCGCTAAGCATAAGTTACCATGGAGATCTAGCCTGCTAAAAAGAGAACCAGCTTCGTAGGACCGGAAAGCCGGAGTTTTCCCTGAATTTAGCCGGCTAAGCGAAAATCCTGCCTCGTAGTACAGGCCCCTGGTCTCCCTTTTAAGCTAAACATAAACATACGTACGACACACTTATCCTACTACTTGATAAAACACCAGAAGAAATGAAAAATAATTATTCTTACCTGTACCTCGTCATAAAAGAAGCAGTTATCAAACACATTACAAGAAATTGGTTAAAAGTTAATAACTTAAAGGAGACATGTCATGCTTTTCCGGTTATTACCCGTCCCCTTGCAGGTTTTTCTGCATGTAAACGGTGTGCAGAGTCAAAACCCTCAAAGTACACCCTGTAGCGAGTACAACTCTAAAACAGAAAATACCTCCCCAAAACGCCTCGTTGGTGAAACGTCATCATCCATTTGATTCTAAATGGGCCAATCCGTGGAGCCGTTACGTTATGTCCGCGGAGCCGTTACGTTAAGCCCCCGCTGATTGGTCCAAATTGACCAATCCACGGACTTCCTCACACACACACTCAGTGCAGGCAGCTCTGCTGATTTCTCCTTCCTGGCTGCTGCAGGCTGATAACAGACAGTTGGGATCTCTCTGAAATTCTCTCTGCAGACCCATTCTCACAGCGTTTATCAACCTATAAACCTTTTTCTTACTCAATATCAAGCCACACTTATTGTTTTTATTTCGGCTGTGACTTTGTGTGTGCACAGGATGAGTTTGGCTGTGTTTGGCTGTGTATCGCTAAACAAGGAAACCACACCTCCACGGAGCTCAGCGCGATTCACAACGTCCCGACCAATCAGAGCACACTGTGCTCACAGGGAGGGGGGGGGGAGAACTGCAACGAGCCGTTTAGTGGAGAGAGTGAATACTGGTGAATACACATACTTTACAGAGATGCTGTATGCGAAACCAATGTGAGTTTGGAAAATTGCACAGTATTTTTCTATTTTAGTATACCTCAAAAATGGAATTATGATCAGTGGAAATGGCCATGACATGTCTCCTTTAATAAACTCGAAATGGAAAGGTTTTGTAAAATGAATGGAAATAGATAGAAGATAAATAACCATGAAATTAGAATTAAAGATGTATCCATTATTAGATTAGATTCAACTTTATAGTACATGTATTGGAATAACAAAATGTACTTAGCATCAGATCAGAAGTTAGCGAAAAGAAGCAGTGCATTGTAATGTATAGGTATAATGTATGAATATAAATATGACAGATATAAAAACTAAAAACTAGATACAGTATGAACTATTGATGGGTATAAAAACACTATGAACAGTATTTTGAAAACACAAGGTAGGTAGTAGTAGAAATGTATACAGTGTAAAAACCGTCATACTTTGAATTATTGTTCATCAGTTTAGTTTTCTATATCTCTTTCTCTCTTTGTTTTTCCTTTTCTAATGTATTTTTAGTTTTCGCCGTGTTTCATTTCGTAATGTATGCCTATATCATGTCTTAAAAGGCTAATTGTTATCTGGTTAAACAAACAACTACGTCTGTGTCTCTGCAGCAGAGATGGCAAAAGTCCACACATCCTTTACTCAAGTAGAAGTACAGATACTCATGTTTAAAAATACTCTGGTGAAAGTAGAAGTACTGACTAAACTTCTTTACTCAAGTAAAAGTAAAGAGGCTTTGAAATGTACTTAAGTAAAAAGTACCCATAGCTAGCAGCTGTTTTAAAGAGTACCTGACCTCCCTTTATATTAATAGAACAATAATGTCATTGTTAGCTAATGAATGTTTCCATGGTGACCAACGGCAACATGACAACGTTTTCATTGGTCCCTCTTCTTTAGAGAAGACCAGGAAATGATGGATACACGGATCGTGTTCAAATCAATAGGCACGCAATGACTCTAAATAATAATGATCACGCCACCAAACACACATTCAAACTAAAGGAACCAGCCTGTTTGGACAATGTAAGAAGTAGAAAGTACAGGTATTTGGGTTCAACATGTAAGAAGTAGAAAGTACAGGTATTTGTGTTCAACATGTAAGAAGTAGAAAGTACAGGTATTTGTGTTCAACATGTAAGAAGTAGAAAGTACAGGTATTTGTGTTCAACATGTAAGAAGTAGAAAGTACAGGTATTTGGGTTCAACATGTAAGAAGTAGAAAGTACAGGTATTTGTGTTCAACATGTAAGAAGTAGAAAGTACAGGTATGTGTGTTCAACATGTAAGAAGTAGAAAGTACAGGTATTTGTGTTCAAAATGTAAGAAGTAGAAAGTACAGGTATTTGTGTTCAAAATGTAAGAAATAGAAAGTACAGGTATGTGTGTTCAAAATGTAAGAAGTAGAAAGTACAGGTATTTGTGTTCAAAATGTAAGAAGTAGAAAGTACAGGTATTTGGGTTCAA
>CALSBZ010036249.1:3004-16210 GCA_943591055.1 Gobionotothen gibberifrons | reverse complement strand
GAGAGGACTCTTTAAAGTAGAGACACTACATACTGATATACACCTGAACATCAGCTGAAGAGGACTCTTTAAAGTAGAGACACTACATACTGATATAATACACCTGAAACTGAGCCAAATGTATTTAAGAGCTAGCACGTGGCTTCGTAACCTCAACTGTATTTATCAGGGAAGAACCAAAACTCCATTGCTGGTGTAACCATAGACTGTATATATAAAGGGTGTAACCCACTGGATCAACACACTCTCACTCCCTAAACGTCCAGGAGCGATTCTTGGCCAGGGTGACCGTGGCGCGCAGTTGGGACCAAGCCCCCAGGAAGTGCGCCGGACTCTGTGTAGAATATTCGTGCTGGCCAAACGGCGGTACTACACTTCCTTTAGGTTGCTGGGCCCGGAAACACTTTTTCCCATTGACTTACATGGGGAAAGAATGGTCTGTAAATTGTTGGATAATTTTTTTTAAACTAAATAAACTACCCAGTATGAACACTTGTATAGCCCTTATTAAAAACATTCGTTCCTCAAGTTGTAGAAATGTGCTAATAACGTTATTCTGAGAGTTATTTCCCTCTGCATTATGAACGCGCATCTAACCCACGGGACCGCGCCCCCCGGCATGTTCATGTTACGTGTTCAGCACTACATGCGTTTATCTTTACCCATGGATGCACAATAACAACGGACCGATATCGTCTTACTGCCATCCCACGGAGCTGTAATAATGGATATATTGCACATGTTTGCTGTAATTCATCATTTGTAAAATATTATACTACATGGGCTGTATGATTAAATCTTGTACCGTAAATGTTGTATTAAATAAAGTTAATATTACCGACGTTAGATTAACGTCCCTGTAGCTTCTTATTGCACTAAGAAGCGTATTGCACTGTACATATATATGTTTTTAATACTCTTATCAACATATGAGTGGACAAATATGCTCTATATGTTTGTTTATTATCATTTGAACAATGACAAATATTCTCATGAATATTAAACACAACAACCTCTGAACATTACAAATATTCGCCTCAATTCAACCTGGAACCTCTATAATACAATACAATAATACAATACAAAGTGTGTGTGTGTGTGTGTGCGCGCGCGCGCGTGCGTGTGTGTGCGCACGTGCGTGTGTGTGTGTGGAGACATTGTGATGGATCGTAAAGTCAAGTGCTCGGCGCAGTTGTCGGCGAAATGTCGCTCCTCTGTTTAATTGAAACAGCTCCTTATATCCGTTAGCGCAGCTAGCTAGCACCAGATGCTAACAACAATAACGCTCGCGCGGCACGCCACACATACACCCTCCCGGTCCAGGCCTGACGGTGAGCGTGGAAGTGTGGTCTGCCACAAGCGGGCGGCAGGAGCGGGGCTGTCAGCATCAGCTTGTAGATGGTATTTTAAACTTGATGCGCTCTGAAACTACGGGGCGGCCGAGGACAAAAAATACACATGCGTTAATCGCGTTAAAATAATTAGTGGCGTTAATTTTTTTTTGCGTTTGACAGCCCTAATATATATATATATACAGTGCAATAATTCTTTCATGCTAAATGAAGCTCTGTTGCTTGGATATCACTAGATCCTGTTACAGCGTAATATAAGTACATAACGATTGATGTTCACGTTAGCATAATTACTAGCTAGCCGCTAGCTGCTAACTGCCACCTCGTTAATATCAAATCCACCATAATAACAACCCATTACCATGCTGTCATGAACACGCGATGCTGTTACGTGTACGCAAATTGACGTGCTTGATGTGAACAAGCCTTTTGGGGTCCGTGGTTAAAGTTGCGCATGCTCTATGAGCGCACATACGGGTACTTCTCAGGCATGCTGGATATCTGTGACGTTTCACTCTCTCAAAAGTTGGGCCATTTTATCATCATGCGCTAATGAGCAACTCTCATAGGAATGAATGAGGCCCCGCCTCCCACGCTGTATCCAGTTCTTATTATACATCCATGGTTGGGACGCGCCGAGGCTCCTTCAGCTTCATAAACGGACGCAAACAGCTTTCAACTGATTGCAATGTATTCCCATCGGCGGCGGTATTTGACGCTCATGGAAGCACCGCACCCGTTTATGTCGGCAGCTCTTAAAGGCAGTCCCATTGGATAACGGAGAATTGTACACCCGGAAGTAAGTATTCTCCTTACTGTCGATTGATTTGACAGTGATATCTCCACTACTCATCAACTCAAAAACACCATATTATCTTTGTTAATTAAACGACATTGATAGGTTTAAATTGTGTACAATGCTTTTGTGTTTTTTCCCTTCAATTCTGAGAAACAACTTGTTTTCTCTGAAATGTGGAACGCCAAAGAGACTACACTACCCACAATCCCCAGCTATTGTTGCTCCCACGTCGTTATGTTTGTTATGAACGTATCTTAAATACGTTTATTTTCTACATATCTTTGCCATTTATTGTCTTGCTCATAATAATGATAGTAGTCATTTATAAATATCATTTTAGAGCACACATTTGAAATCGAGAATCGGGCTTGATATATGGTTGAATTAAAATCAGTAGACGAGGCTGTCATTTCGCCAGCTGTTACTCTCATGAGCGAGGCAGAAAATAATAGTTTTTGTAATAGTCCTTTATGTTATATAGTTGACCGCAGGTCATGTAGAGTAATGAGGTATCCGTAAACCTTTGCATGAGGCATCTTTATTTACGTAACAGGTCTTCAGTCATGATACATCCATGCGTCCTAGATGCAGGCTTACATACACTGTATCACTCCGCAGCCGCACCCCATCAGTAACGTCCTGATGGTATACGTGCGCGGCACTACATCCTCCTTTCTTACAATGAAAGTTGCATATAACATTTGTTATAGTAAACATTCTATGACGGTCTCAATATTAACATTGTTCACTTGTTAACATACGAATATATGAAATTATATTTTGTATGAACATTAACATGTCAACTTAGAATCAGTGTATACATGGGCGTCGCAGCCATTATATGAGGGTGGGACAAGTCCCCCCCACCTTTTAAAATGATTAGTTTAGACCCCCCCACTTTTACCATGTGGAAAGTCCGTGCATCGGTCTATCCACTCGCTCTTTGTAGAGCGCTGTGCCAGTGCTTCATATCAAATCCATTCCACTTGCTTATTGTGAGAATGCCCAAATCAATGAAACTCCGTACCATGTTTTCACTGCTACTTTGTACCAAGGCAGATTCTCAGAGCCGTACACATGAGCCGTACACATGCTGCGTGTTTTGCGTAGCTGTGTCTTTAGTTGTAAGCTTAGCCCAGTGGCGATCTGTTCATCTGTCATATCATACAATAAAGCCATCGAAAAGAATAGGATACAGCATGCAAAGTTATTCTGGGTCTTTGTGTGTCATAGCTTGGCTGTGTGTGTGGCACGAGCGCATTTTGTGTGAGCGAGCGAGAGAGAGAGAGAGAGAGAGAGAGAGAGAGTGAACGAGAGTGAACGAGAGAGCGCTAACGTACATAAGGAGTTGTTTCTACAACCAGGAGGAGGAGTTATCTCATGAGTTATCTCATGTAAACAAGTATTTCCAAGGCACACCTTTTATATGATTATTATAAAAAACAAGAGAATAACAGGTATGAAATAATTCCAACTCATAATATAGGACAGTAAAACTAAAATACAGTTTAAAAGGGGAGTGATTTGTAAAATATGCATAAAGAAAAAGCAAGTCTGTTTTAAGTTCTGTCTCACATGGGTGTTGAGAGATGTATCCATAGATTTAGTCCCTAACTTTGCTCTCAAAGTGCACCAGATTGATCCATTTAACTTCAACATTTAAAAAAAATCCCCCAGTCAAATTGTCCCCCCCACATTGAGGCTGCTTCCTACTCCCATGAGTGTATATCACTCCAACATCCTCATATAAACATGAATCCTGTATATAAACAACACACACCTTACACTTCTCCTTTTTTTCTTCTTTTTTTTTTAGCAAATAGAGTAAGGATTTTAACGTATTAACTCTGTCTTAGCACAACCTTTAGCCTGAGCTAATTAGGAAATCTTTGTATCTCAGGTGGTCGAATAAGTCTGGGCATGTTGAGAGCTGTACATACACACAAGGGGAGTTAGTCGGTTCCGTAAGAGCCAGCATGCGGGACCGGGATTCTGGGATTTGTAGTCTTTCTAGTTGCGTATTTTTCATAGTCTTATATTTCAACAGTTTTAACTTAAAAACTTTAACCAAATGCTCGTTCACATCAAGCACGTCAATTTGCGTACACGTAACAGCACCGCGCGTTCATGACAGCATGGTAATGATTTGTTATTATGATGGAGGCGGCAAATAGCAGCTAGCTAGTAATTATGCTAATGTACACATAACTCGTTATGTAGGCTACTTATATTACGCTGTAACAGGATCTAGTGATATCCAAGCAACAGAGCTTCATTTAGCATGATATAATTATTGCACTGTATATTATATATATATATATTGTGGTGACCACCTATTTACACTGGATTACATAATCCACACATGGAACTACAGTTGGGGGTATTGTTTCCACACGGACATGTTGTGTGCTACTATCTGTATATACTGTGTCCTCCTCTTTCTCTCTTTCTCTTGTCGTCCCGGGCTGCGACCCGACAACACCTGCATTTCTGCTGCTCATTAAAGACAGCTTTGCACCTTTGATGCACCGCCTCCGACTCCTATTCCTCTGCACTACAATATATATATATTCAATTCAAATTCAAAAGCTTTTATTGTCATTGTACAGAATACAACGAGATGTATAGTCACTGCTCCAGCGAGTGCTTCAAAAACAGACATAGGGCCTATTAAAACACAGATTAAAAGGTCTGACAGTTTCGACCAGCAAGTAGTGCACACAGCTTCGGATGGTCATGTAGATGACCAGGATTAATAAATATATAAATAAATGAATAAAATAGAATTATGATAACATATATATGATAAATATTACAGTGTATACATAGAGACAGATCATGATTATTGCACAGTGGGGATATGGGGAGTTATTTTTGTGTGTTTAATGTCCTAATGTTCTTATTGTGCATCCATGGGTAAAGATAAACGCAACTCACATTGGTTTCTCATACAGCATCTCTCCAGCCCACCCTCCCTGTGAGCACAGTGTGCTCTGATTGGTCAGGACCATGCTGAACACGTAACATGAACGTGCCGGGCGGCGCGGTCCCGTGGGTTAGATGCGCGTTCATAATGCAGAGGGAAATAACTCTCAGAATAACGTTATTAGCACATTTTTACAACTTGAGGAACGAATGTTTTTAATAAGGGCTATACAAGTGTTCATACTGGGTAGTTTATTTAGTTTAAAAACAATTATCCAACGATTTACTTTCCCCATGTAAGTCAATGGGAAAAAGTGTTTCTGGGCCTGGCAACCAAACGGAAGTGTAGTACTGCCGTTTGGCCAGCACGAATATTTTCATCTGAGTCCGGCGCACTTCCTCGGGGCTTGGGGGGATGGCGAGCTACCAATGATAACCTGAACACCTCATCTATCCGCTACCAGTGGTAGGATTTTGACTGAACAGGGAACTATTTTCTTTTGGGGGTTTATTTTAATTTTATTTGGGGTGCACCCAAGTGTCAAGTGCTTTAAAAACTATTGGAATTATTTAGAATAATGTTGTTTATTCCTGTGCCAATATATATATTATTTTCTTTATAAAATCTCAGTATTCACTCCATTCACTCTGGTGTTCGACTTCATTTATTACCCATCCTTTAAGAACCTGGAATACTGGTCCAGTTTTCACACACCTGACAGACTGGTTACACTTGTATTAGTCAAACATTAGTGGGTTTCTATGCTCAGGTGTATGCTGCTGACCCTCTGTGGCATGGAGGAAATTAAATCAGTCACGTATTAACAAGCTGGAGAAAGAACAGAAGAATGTTATCAACAGAAAATGAAAAGCCTCTCCTTCACCTTTTTGGCTATCACTGCTCTAATTTGCATTATAACACGAGATAAATTAAGGAGAGCATTACAGTGGAAAAAAACGTTTATTAATCATCATCTAAAGCTTTGTACAATACAAAAATGAACAAAATATTACTGTCACAAATTTTCACAACATAAAAATAGTACAAATATAGAAAATCTATAAATATGTTCAATTCATTTTCATTGCTTCGAAGAACCTCACAAAAGAAGAAATGCATTTTCCATGGAAAGAGCTACTGTACTTCCTGTAGAGAAGCGGCTGCATAAAAACATGTCCAGGAAAAAGTTAAGGACTTTTTGCCACAATTATGAAAGGCTCTTGGGAGGTTCATATGCTCCATTACTTGGTGAATAACAAGGACAAATCTTAAAGTGTTCAAAGGAAAAAGGTGTTGTTTATGTATTATGAAATTACAAAACAGACCTAGTGGCTAATCCCTTACACTAAAACACTTGGTATTACGTTTCAGTCGCAGAGTATCAGTGATGGTAAAAAATAGTGAGACATTTAATAGTGTACCTAATATTGCAACCTGGTGCTTCTTGTATTTCAAATAACGACCACTGCATCATGACTGGTGAGGTTTTCCCACTGGTATGGGGACTGTGGTTAGAACCTGGTTCTGGAAAACAAATCTCTGGATGCGTTCAAAGACCCAGAGGAAGATGAGGAGCACACTGACGTACTGAATCCAGGCAAACTTGATGGTTTCCCAGAAGCCTGGTCGATAGGTGGCGCTCGGTTAAGGAAGAAACTGAGGAAGACTTCACAGGCAAAACATGCTTTATCATTTTAACCACTGTTTTAATAAAAACAACAACAATGAGGAGAGTGAGGAACAACTCCAAATGTATGAATAGTTTGCAGATTATGTGGGTCTGTTCACCTAAACAAAACAAGCATTCGCCATACAGATTGCATGCAGTGTTTCCCGTAAGTATACACCTCTAGATACCAGTGCAAGAGGTGGGAGTAAGTTCATTTTTGGAGATAAAATAATAAAAAAGACAGTGTCCTGGTTACTCGTGGTGCTTCCCAGGAAAAAAATGGTGTCCTATCAAAAGATACATTTACTATCTGGTAGAAAAACTAATTAAAGAAATGATTGATGTTTCTGCAGTGCAGCTGGAGTTTCTCTCACTTTTTTTTCATGAATAGCTGGGGCAATGTGTGGTAAAATATCAATATTACCCTCTCTACAGATACATCCTGTTACTGCAAAATATTGTGTTTAAAAATGACATGTGAAGAATATAGCTAAAATGGTTTATAACCAACACATTTAGCCATAAGGCTGCTCTAGACCTGATAGTGAATGACAACATAATGAAACAAACTTGTAATAATAATCAATATGTTGCCATATGATATGTTCTAATAATGGGCAAATATTGTACATATTGAAAGGTCCTAGTTAGAGTTTACAACATTATAATGTGGTATAAACTATATACTAATGTCTATAATACAAAGCTTTGTTGAGTACTTGATTCTGATTGGGTCAATTACTGCTGTGGTCTGTTATACCTGTAGAGCAAACTGCTGCTATGTATGTATGCAGTTTGGATCACACACTCTGGAGCAGGCGATACTTTTGAAGTTAACAAAACCAAAATCAATATTTATTCTCAAATGATTTGCAGAAGAGTTTTGAATCACTCTAAAAGGGGTTCATTTTGTAATATTATTCGATCAGTTTTCATTATCCCTTACATGTTGCGTCTATGAAGTGTTCAATTGGAGGATTAAAGTAAGTGTGGAAAGCATAGAGGTATTTAAGAAAGAACACTTGCATTTAGTAAAGGATATCTGATGACCTCCACAGGGTATCGGATCTCTGCATTAATCTGAAAGGGAGAGCCAGCAGCTCGTCCCACCGTCCACACCGGCATGGGACAGGACAGCACTGTGGTCACTGTGTGGGACAAAAAGGGACAAAAAGACACAGAGAAAAGTCAGAGTTGTCCAATTTTACAATATCCACATTTTACATTAATTCACATCTAATGTAATGTTCGGTTTGGGCTACAGCCTAGGTTGATCCCGGGTTTTATCAGTAATAAAAGCAAGTCAACTTACAGTTTCTATTCTGGTAGCTCCTGATTATGTTGTCAAGATCATACGCACTGGCGAAGGGGCTGGAGCCATCGATCACTGACACCTAGGTATCAAGAGAGAGAAAAAAGAACAAAAGCTCAACAAATGAAGAGCCAATGTTCCTGTCACATGTCCCTCAGCATGTGGGACATCCACACGGAAGTATTTTGCAATAAGATGTTTTTACGAAGGCTAAAATAAATCTGTCACAGGGTGTAGGTTGCATATGGGTGATATGCAAGTTGACGACATGAAACATGATTTGTGATTTTTTTTCAAATTGGCATCACAAACAGGATCAGAAGCCCAGTTTCTGGATGTACAGACATCACAGGATCAATGAGATAATATTAACATAATTAAAGACATGATGATTCTCAGGTGAGTACTTCAGTTACAGTATAAGGAGCGTAAACAGTGTATTTTTCCAAGAACAACACATGTAACCATAGTAACTGTACACAACAAAGATGATGATGGCTGTAGCCTCAATATGGATAGACAACCTGAACATATAAAATGCAAGCCGAAAATTATACTCAAATGTCACTGACACTGTCTTGAGTTTTGTTGACTGAAATGGACAACAAAAATGATGACAAAGTAGGTGCCAAAAGAAACACCGCAGTCTGCACTACCTCACATGTATTCATTACATTACACTGCGTTACATTTCTTATGGTTGACACTTTTATCCAAAGCGACTTACAATAAGTGCAAGGAAAGTGCAGATATATTCACTTCAAGCAAGTCATACCCTTGTAAGTGCTGCTGAATTAGTTACATGGCCTAAATTGAAACGTGGCTTTTGGTTGTTGGTCGCGTTGCTCCCAAGCTTCAGCCACGCCCACCACAAAGATTCAACGGACGCCGCTGTGTGGACGGGCCGGGGGCAGTATCATAAAACTGTTGTACGCTTTCAAACACTTATTTTTTTAACCAGTTGTTCTGTATTCTCCTTGCAGGTGCAACTATGTGGCTTGTATCCTGGGTTATATGTTTAAGTCATGGATGGTTAAAGTTCATATTTGTCTAATATTAATTTACTTTTCATTAATGAATTATGACGCTGCGCTGTCAGTACACTTGTCCCTGTTTGTGATTGGTCAAATGTAGCTAACCCCGCCCCTTTCACGTGAATGCGCTCTCAGCTGGAGAAAGAAACCCTGGCTTGATTTACCGAGTTGATATTCTGAAACATGGGACCTGTGAAGTCTCAGTGTGATCAAATATTTCAGCATGTCATTCACTATCTGCTCTACTTGAGTATTGATTTGTGCAGTAAAACTGAAAAACAAGAGAAAGACAAGCAGTGGACAGAGGGAGAGAGACAGTGAGTCAGTGTGCTCTCACATTGTAAACGTTGTAGACCCCCCGGTGAGGCAGGGGGGTCCTCTGCTGCAGCTTCAGGTCCCCGCTGATGAACAGCTTAGCTCCGGGGACAGAGGAGGAGTGCTGCACATACGCCAGGCTCTGCATCACCACTGTGGACATCCTCTGGAAAAACACAAGGAAACAACATTGTTGACTTTAGTGCAGGGGTTCCCAAAGTGTGGGAAGGTGAGCCTCCCCTCGGAGAACATAATCACAGCCGCGCCCCCCCTACCAATTATTTTTGCTATTATTATTATTATTATTATTAGTGTTGTTGTTGCTATAATGCAGGGGTATTCAATTGCATTTCAAAGAGGTCCAGTAAGAGAAAATGTCATAAAATGCTCTGTTTTCGCTACCTTTCTCTTTTTTGATTGGCTGAGCGTCACCTCCTTAAAACATTAAACAATAGCTTTTTAAACCTCTTTATCTTTATGTTTTAAACATGTTTAGGTTAAGGATGGCAGCTTCCTCATACGTTGCACTCGGAGAGAAACAGTTGAGACGGAGATGATGAACTGTTTAGCCCTTGGGCATGGTTTATTTTCCTCCGCACTGTGTGCATCCTTTCGCTCAGCCGAGCTAACTTAGAATTAGGGCCGGGACTCGATTAAAAAAAATTAATCTAATTAATTAGAGGCTTTGTAATTAATTAATCGAAATTAATCGCATTTTTAATCACATATAAATAAAGCTGCTGGATTCTTTTTGTCACTTTTTGGGCGATTTTTTCGGTTTTAACGATTAATTTGCATTTTTACTTTCCTACGGTTTGTGAAATGGCTGAACCGAAAAATTGCGATTTAAAAACATTTCTAGACTCCGCAGATTTGTTTTGCTTTAAGGGACTCCGTAGCTTACTCTCTCACAGTTCGTTCATGTCGCTGCAGCTGCTCCCCCGTGCTCCCCGCATCCATTCCCGGGTTCTTCACAGCGCCTCTCATTTTCTCTTCAGACGTCACATCATAGAAGCCGTTTTTGTTCTTGTTCCTTCTGTGGAACCTCCCGCCACCTCTTTGTCTTTACAGCTTTTCCTGCCGTTTCTCAGTTTTTTTCCGCTGCTCTCAGCTCCTCCGTTTCCACTTCCTCATTCTTCTCCGTCTCAAACAGTCCTGACATTCCAGAACGCACGTTCTATTTTGTCCCTAATGACCGCCAGAGGCGGTGCTTTAAGCACTGGATATGTCCATCGCGCATGCGCAGCTCGAGTACCAATACCAACAGAGTCACCTGTGACCCACGTGACACCGGCTATATCAGCCGGTGTCGTCAGAGGATCTGCTCCTTTCATCTTCTCGCTGCGCGAGGGTACCGTGGCTACGTTTCGTAGCCTACAGCGTTCGTTCGGTTGGAACATTCGTTAGGGATTCTCTGCAAACAGCTGGCTGCGTGCAGCTTCGTGACTCGTCCAGTCGGGGCCGCGGGCTTACCCGTCCCCCAGGAGCTGTGGCTGGCTGCGCAGAGACTTCGTTCGGACAGGTTGGTGTCGGTGTGGCTGGTGACGGCAGCGTTTCCGCTCCCTCTCCCAGCCTAGCTGTCCTGATTACTGTCTGTTTGCTTTCGTATTTGTTCTGACCGCGGCGTTGTGCCAAACGTCATTAGCATCGAGCTGTGTTCTTGTTTGGCTAGTTAGCAGAGCGGCTACAGCCGGGATAAGCACCGGAGTTTCCCGTGCTGTTTTTCCTTTAGGGTAACGTAGCCTAGGTGTAGCTACATCCCTTCTTCTGTCGGCGAGTAGCAGCTTCGCGCTGCTCGTCTCGATTAAGCAGGTAGCTGGTGAAGGCTGTGTTCCCGCACCCGCTCCCGGTTACTCTGCATCTGGCATTCGGTTTAGGTTAACCAGTGAAGGCAGTGTTCTCGCCCCCGCTCCTGGTATACGCTAAGCTGCCTTGTTTTTTTCGTTGAGCAGGTAGCTGGTGAAGGCTGTGTTCCCGCACCCGCTCCCAGTTACTCTGCATCTGGCATTCGTTTTAGGTTAACCAGTGAAGGCAGTGTTCTACGCCCCCGCTCCTGGTATACGCTAAGCTGCCTTGTTTTTTTCGTTAAGCAGGTAGCTGGTGAAGGCTGTGTCCTCGCACCCTCTCCCAGCCAAGTTGTCCTGATTGCCGTCTTATTTCTGTCGGTTAGACTTTCTGGTGACGACAGTGTTCCCGCTTCCTCTCCCATAAAGTTGCCCTTATGCTCTTTTTGAAAGCTGTGGCGTTGTGCCCGAGCTATCATTAGACAGCGCGTCATATTAACATTTTCTCGTTTAGATGCAGAGAGGTAAGTACTAGGGTAAGTACTTTCTATTCCATAGAAGCTAATTATTCGTGTCTTAACATTGCGTTCTGACTCGGTCGCTTGATTGTCAGCAGCAGCCGCTTGGCTAACACCTTGCATAGACTGTTAAGCTTAATTATTTAACCCAGCCGGTGAGGGCAGCGCTCTCGCTCCCGCTCCCAGTAGCATAGGGTTTGACTGCAGTAGCGCTATTTCGCCGTATTACTGCTCCTAGTACTAAGACGATATGCGGAGAACAATCTTCACTGCGGGTGCTGTGATCTGCAGGTACGGTTACTACTGTAACCATGGCCTACGGTTCTACGCGGGCTGTTCTCTCTCTTAGAAGCTAATTATCTGGTCTTAACATTGTGTTCTGACCTGGTTGCTTGATTGTTAGCAGCAGCCGCTTGGCTAACACCTTGCATGTACTGTTAAGCTTAATTATTTAACTCAGCCGGTGAGGGCAGCGCTCTCGCTCCCACTCCCGGTAAACGCATGGTATGGTTGCAGTAGCGCTATATCGTTATATTTACCGCTCCTAGTACTAGACTTCTAGCTCTAGGAGGACGATGTGCAGAGAACAATCTTCTCTGTGTGCTGTGTGCTCTGCATGTGCGGCCATTAAAGAGGATTTCATCCCCTCAATATTGGGTCACAGTTACTACTGTAACTACGGTTTTAAGCCGTAAGTACTAAACATAGTTACTACTGTAACTACGGTTTCAAGCCGTGTAAGTACTGGCCAGAGCCACTACTGTAACTACGGTTCCAAGCCGCCATAGTCAAGACCCTAACTACGGCTCTATGCGGTGCAAGTACTGGCCATAGTTACTACTGCAACTACGGTTCTAAGCTGTAAGTACGGGCCATAGTTACTACTGTAACTACAACTACGGCTACTGTAACTACGGTTCCAAGCCGTAAGTACTGGCCATAGTTACTACTGTAACTACGGTTCCAAGCCGTGTATGTACTGGCCATAGCCAATACCGTAACTACGGCTCTATGCTGTGTAGGTACTGGCCATAGCTACTACCGCAACTACAGTTCTAAGCCATGTAAGTTCTGGCCATAGTTACTACTGTAACTACGGTTTCAGGCCGCGTAAGTACTGGCCAGAGTTACGACTGTAACTACGGTTATATGCCGTGTGAGCACCGCCGACGGTTACTGCGGTAACTACGGCTCTGTGCCGTTCTCTTCTTTAGAAGCTAGTCATCTGGTCTTAAACATGTATGTTACTTGACTTGATCTCGCTTCGCTCGGCTAACGTCTTGCGTGTACCGTTAAGCTTCTTATTTTACCCAGCTAGGCGAAGGCAATGCTCTCGCTCCCGCTCCCTCTGCCGGTAATGCGGATGTAGCTACATCCCTTTCTCTGTTCGGCGAGTAGCAGCTTCGCACTGCTCGTCTCGATTAAGCAGGTAGCTGGTGAAGGCTGTGTTCCGCACCCGCTCCCGGTTACTCTGCATCTGGCATTCGTTTTAGGTTA
>CALSBZ010036245.1:33953-47230 GCA_943591055.1 Gobionotothen gibberifrons | reverse complement strand
ACTCTGATTATTTCACAGCTCCAGGAGAGAGACCGCCCGCCCCTCTCTGTGGCCCCTCACGGCCCGTCCACACAGCGGCGTGCGATGAGTCTTCCAACGCTTCTGCCCATTCACTTGAATGGGGTGACGTCACGCCTCACCGAACTGCATTATGGGGAGCGTAGCTACACTTTGCTCACGTTGCTCGCGTCAAGAAGATACAAAAGTTGAGCCATGTTCAACTTTTGTATCTTCGACGGAGGCATCAGCCAATCAAATCCCGTTTATGAAAATCTGCCAGTACAACTGCTAGCCAATCAAACCGCGTGTATGTTGGGAGAGCCAGACCGCAGGTCCGCAGCACCACGGAGAGAGCCTCCGCTGCTGCTGCTGCTGCTGAAGGAAGGTGGAACACTTTTTAACTATTTCCCCCCCCCTCTCTTTTCTCCCTGCTTCTGCTGCAGGCTAGCGGGCTAGCGGGCTTTTTTGCTTTGTATGTCCGGGGCGGGAGATTCATGTGATTGGTTGTTGGTCGCGTTGCTCCCAAGCTTCAGGCACGCCCACCACAAAGATACAACGCACGCTGCTGTGTGGACGGGCCGTCACAGAGCCCCAAAGAGCGGACTAATGACTTCCAGCATGTCTGCTCCTCCATGCACACCCACCAGAACCTCATGCCCATGGGGACCTTAAAGGGGGGGGCCTTCTCTTTGTTTTGTTGTATTCCACATAGACAGGCTGGGGTTCAGCACCACGGAGAGAGCCTCCCCGCTGCTGCTGCTGCTGCGGCAGATGGAAGGTGGAACACTTTTACTCCTGTTTTCCCCCTCTGCTGCTGCACACCTGTGCTTCTGCCTCTCTGTGCGTGTTCCATTGCTACCCCTGGGCACCCTGAGGTGTGTGAGGGAGGGGAGGGTCGGTGGGGCCCGCGCCCACGGCCGACAAAAGCTTGGATCAAGGGCTGACTTTCAATGGATCGCAGTGAAGGAGCTGCTCTGCTACGTACGAAACCCTGACCCAGAATCAGGTCGTCTGCAAGTGATTTAGCACCAGGTTCTCCACAAACTCTATATGTCAAAGTTAGGACATATAGAGTAAGTGGACAGTAGTCTGAAATGGATGAATGAATGTTTTCGACGGAGAAGGGGAAAATTTCTCCGTCGAAAACACTTACTCCATATGTCCACCCAGACCATATGTCCACCCGGACCATATACAAGCCCACTTACTCTACAAGTCCACCCATACCATATGCAAGCCCACTTACTCTATATAGCAAAGCTAGTTAATGCTAACTCATTTAGTGCCCACCAGGACCATATGCAAGCCCACTTACTCTATATGTCCACCCAGACCATATGCAAGTCCACTTACTCTATATGTCCACCCAGACCATATGCAAGCCCACTTACTCAATATAGCAAAGCTAGTTAATGCTAACTAATTTAGTGTCCACCAGGACCATATGCAAGCCCACTTACTCTGTATATCAAAGCTAGTTAATGCTAATTTAATTATTATTATTCAATATGAGATAACCATAGCATCTGGAGCCCTGAAACTTTACAACAGTGTACTACATATAAAAGGGAATATTTGCTATGAATATCAAATGCGTCACTCAAATACTTGATTTTATATGAATATTCTATGATTGTCAAGCAAAATTGTCCAATTGTGCTACTTATTCATAACTTTTCATAGGAAGCTTTGTTTGCTTCATGCTCAGTTTGTATCCCCCCATTTTCATGTACCGCGCATCCAACGGTACCCTCATCGAGTTTCTAGGACGTTGGGAAGACTCAAAATATTTAGCGACCTTGCAGGGTCTCCAAACGTGTTGCAGGGACACGTGGGGCCCATTGGATCACACCTACACAGTTTGGGGGTCATTCAAACTTGTTGACTCTTTAAAAACAGTTATATATTGTTTCCTTCAAATGTGCAGAGGACTCCCCAAGTGCTGTGTTTAATTTATTTTAAAGTAGGCCTGTGTATTATTTTGAATTTTCCTTATAGGAGTTCTTTGTTTCTTTTTAGAGGTTAACAGTTTTATATAATGTAATAAATAGCCTAATAAATGCAAAAAAACTGTAGTTTTTGTCTGATATAACAATAAATCTCTCACAGGTCTTCACCAGCATTTTTAATCTCTCACTGAAACTCGCTGTGAAACTTTATTTAGAATGCATTTCACAACGTCTGATATTTTACTGCAAGACGGGTCAATAAAACACAACATGGTGCATGAATAAGCACAGTAGAGAGGATACATATACATATATATATAAATATAACATGCATTCTCAATAAATTCAACAAACAATAAATATAATAACTAACTTTCTCCCTCTCTCAATTCAACTAATAATAGATATAATGTTGTCCCTGCCGAGGTAGGGTATTCAAACCCGGGCCTCCAGGTAGCAAAGACCAATGCTTATCTCACTGCGCCACAAGTGCCGCTGAAAGCTAATGGAGAATAAGTGTGCTATATAGATTCATCAATAGAGTAACGAGACATTTAGCTGTGTTTTCCACCAGCAAAATGTAAAAACTACACATCAAATCGCATGTCCAGATGAAAACGAAGCAAATGGAAATACTCCCAGACTCCTAGTATGTGTGAAAATGTTTGCGAAAACCGTGTGCGAAGTTCTGAAAAACAGAAGGAGTGTCTGACATGACGTCACTTTCAGTTTCACTCTAACAACGTGGTAAAAGTAACAATTTCAATGAGCAAAATAAATAAATAATTTAATTATTATAATAGAATACACTACAGATCCATCCTCCATCTCTTAATTCAACATCATGTATTCACACTGCCGAGGCTGGTTTCGAACACTGGTCGCTTAAAGCTTAGAGGAAAAGTCTGTTATAAAGATTTCTCAGTATATTACCGGGACATTTTCCTGGCTTTTTCAGCATCAAAATGGACAAACGATGCATTGGATAACATCTACAGATCAATACAAAAAGAATGGAAGTACCCCCAGACTCCTAGTCTGTGAATATGTTTGCGAAAACCGTGTGCAAACTCTCAAAAAACGGATCAATGGCTGTGGAAAGAGAGAATTGGAAAGATCGATTTTCGCAAACATTTCCACATGCTAGGTGTCCGGGAGTGCTTCCATTCGATTTGTCTTGAACTGTAGATGTGAATCGATGCATGTTTGTCAATTCTGATGGTGAAAAAGACAGGGAAATGTCCCGTTAGAAACCTTTATATTAGACTTATAAGCAGTAAGCATTATGCGGCAGGGTGGTGCATTTAGTTAACACTTGCTCTTTGGTGCCATAGGTCGGGGTACGAGACCCCACTCAGGCTGTGTGAATTTATTATGTTGAATATAATATATATATGGGAGAAATATATTTTAATAGTAACATTTGTTTTTTTTGCTCATTGAGTAATCAATAACTGAATTTGATATATAGTTAATTATTAAATATAAAACTATATTAAATGACTTACCTGTGTGCTTATACTTATGGTATCTTATACTTAAAATCCAACATTTAGATTTGACTAAATACTTGCTTTCTTACCAAATATTTGTATTGTTGAAGGGGGAACGGGTTCTCCTGACATGTTCTGTTCATGTTTCAGTAAAAACAAGGCCCCATTGATCATCTACTCTCTGAGACGATTTCAGGGATGCCTGACTTGAGTTTGTAGCACCGAAAAGCGTCTTCATTTACCCAGGGCCTAGTGCTTAGCTGTAGGCATGACAATTCAGGAGAGTCCCCTGAGTATTTTAGTAAATATATCAACTTTGGAGAGGAATTTGGTGACAAACCTGACATCAAATCACATTTCCACATCAAGACGAAGTTAACTAGAACACTCTTGACTGCCTAGCATGCGGGGAAATTGGCATGCTCTATCACCACAAGAGTGAGGGTGAAAACAGCTCAAAGGAAGGCTTTGTCCCATTTTAAGCTGTAACCTTTGACATTTAGTTGCAACAGAGGCATCAATTTGCTCATTCTTCTACAGCAAAACCCTGTCTGACTCTACGCGTCAATCAGGATTTTGTGAGAAATTTGAGATTTTATTGAAAAATAATTCTGGGTGGGTTACAGTTTACATACTTCAGATTACTGATCTGGGCCTTATTTAGACGCCCCCTGTGAAAAAATTATCTCTTTAGCCCTTTCAAAAGTACTTTAAACACTCATGCAGCACTGCAGCTTTGCAAAAGGCCTTAACGGAAGGTTTTGTTACATTTTAAGCCATAACCTTTAACATTTAGTTGCACCAGAGGCATCAATCTGCATCTGCTCTCCGAGACGGTTAGAATGACATCAAGCTCAAAGCGGTCGGACCTTCCTAAGTGGCAAAAAGAGTAGCGTATGCCATCGACAGATAGCCGGTTCTAACGAGAGCAAGCTCAAAGCGGTCGGTCAATTTGCTCATTCCACTCCAGCAAAATCCTGTCTGACTCTATGCGTAAATCAGGATTATGTGAGAAATTTGACATTTTATTGAAAAAAAAATTGTGGGTGGGTTTAAGTTTACATACTTCAGATTCCCAGACACCCCCCACCCCCTCCATAAGTATAAGTACATGGTACAAATATTTGGTAAGTGGGACCCCATATTGTGTTGACGGACACCCCCCCCCCAACATTACAATATTTGGTAGGTGGGACCCCATATTATGTTGACGGACACCCCCCACCCCCCACCCCCCCCATAAGTATAAGTACACAGTAAGTGAATACTCGTGTTACTGTGTAATATGTGGAAAGTGGGACCCCATATTAGGTTGACCGACACCCCCCGACATTACAAATATTTGGTAAGTGGGATCCCATATTGGGTTGACGGACACCCCCCCCATAAGTACAAGTACACAGTAAATGAATACTCGTGTTACTGTGTAATATTTGGTAAGTGGGACCCCATATTGGGTTGACGGACACCCCCCCCATAAGTACAAGTACACAGTAAGTGAATACTCGTGTTACTGTGTAATATGTGGAAAGTGGGACCCCATATTGGGTTGACGGACACCCCCCCCATAAGTACAAGTACACAGTAAGTGAATACTCGTGTTACTGTGTAATATAGGGAAAGTGGGCCCTCATATTGCCCTTGGGCCACCCCCCCATGCAGTATAAGTACACACTAGTGAGAAGAGCGCCACCTATGGTCCAACGCATGCATACACACTCATATGCTGTTTGAGTACTCATTTAGACTGGCAAGTGATGGTAAAAAGCCAAGGCGATCCCTTCGCCCCAATATGTTGCCCACGAGTGTTTTATCCCAATGGGAAGAATGTACATGCCGCCACTAGATTACTTACCAACCCAACTCAACCTAAGAAGACAGTGGCTTGTAAATATACGCCGGGAGAACTTCACCATCACTTCTCACTCCAAGGTCTGTAGCAGACACTTCGCCCCTGTTGGGTTCAGAATTCTCTTGGCAACACGATCCTCCAATCAGCATTCGGCCGACCTGTGGAAGTCGCTCCTTACTCTGGCACCATCATACTAACTTTCTTCAGATATAGCGGGAAACCATAATGTTGCTTCCTAGCTTTGCGGGGGTGCGCGGCTCCCATACAAAGTGAAGGCCGGTGCGATGTGCTGTTCTGACTACCTCTTTGTGTTCTCTCAGTCTCTGCACATGACCTTGCTACTTTCAATATTGCAAGCTAAACTTTCTTCTGACTATTCCCCTCGTTGGTATCTAACCCATCAGAACCTGGGATTAGTGATTGTGTCTATTTATTCTATAGTCATAGTAATCTCATGAGCATGAGGTGTGAATCTAATCTAGGTCTATTTTTCTTTTTACTGCGTCTCTAGTGTAATTCATGAATCTCTGCTGGCTATAGTACATATAGCTCACCCCATCCACATCCTTGTTGGTTGTGGGACAGAGGAATAATACTTCAAAAACCTGCTGATATTTGGTTTCTAACTCATCAGGAGGCACCCTAATGCTGTCTTTAGCTAAAAAACTCCCTCCTGGGACCATTTATTTCTGCTGTCTGTGGGGCATTCTGCAAGTATGGTTAATTTAAGATTGAGTTACAGCCCTTTGATTGTTGATTAGATTTTCTAGTACCATTTCATACTTTCACATCTCAAACACATGCTCTTTCATTTACACTGTTCGCTTTAAATCATTCTCTTCATCTTAATTTTCCGTTTAAACCACGTCTTTTCTTATCTCTGTAAATTATAAATGGTGTGCTTATTATTTCTAATGTTAATGTTTTCTAAATTAATTGTAGACCTCTTAATTGCCAGTGCAGCTTCAGAATCTTAGTACTTGGACTGTGCCAACTAAATAAAACCTCAACATCTTTAGCTGTCGCGTACAGAAAAGTGCTATATAAATAAACGTGTGAACTAAATCACATATTTCAATAGCTCTGAATTTCTGATGAGCATCTGTGTTATTCTTAAATCAAATCCTTGAAATCCTATTTAAAATCTAAATATAATAATGAACTACTAATGTTTCTGGTAAAGAAACACACTCATGTTATGGATTCAAAAACAACTAAAATCATGATACTTATTAGGGAAATAATTTGCTTAGGTATTCATCCTTTGACACAGTTCATCATTTTCTCCTCTCACTGTCTCCTTTCCCATGGCATTGGTCTACGGCCTTGGGTATAGCTGCTATCTCTCTTAAGGAGGGGCAGCTTTGGCGCATTGTTGTTGCCAGTCTATGGAGGAAAGCTCTAGTTAGATTCAGGGTCCATATTGCTTAGTCTCGCTGATAAAGAATGTTGATTATTACACTCCGAACTAGATAAAACATCGACCTGCAGAAAGAGTTCTTCAGAATTGGTTTGGCAACCGCTGTGTCAACTCGTGACACACCACCTGTCTTGTCAACTCTCCGGCCGAAACTCCAAATAAACCGTCAGTGTTTGCCATCAAAGCTCCAGCTCTCCTCGTGTCTCCTTCATGAGTCGGTGACTCCCACTGCATTGCTACACAGAAGTTTCCTCCACAATACTGTCAAAGTGAATGATTTCCTGGCAATACTGCTTCTACCTGTCAGTGCTTGGATATTATCAAGCTGAAAAAATGAATACAGAACTCCAACATACTGTCATCAAATGTCTTTCTATTATGAATTGAAATTGCCCTTGTGAAACTAGTCTTGTGTTAATTTCTATCCCCATAATGACCCAAACAATAAAGTCTATGGCTTTTACTTCTAATTATTTACCAGGTTGTCTAAACTCAATTCTGTCTCATTACATTACTATGTTTTAGCTTAACTTAACTGTAATATGTCCGTTCTACATTTGAAACCCAACTTACTCTAATATCTGTTAAAATATCCACATTACAAAATGGTTTCATTATAACAGGTCAACTTCTTTGATATTCCCATTCTGGACTTACATCTCTCACAGTAGCCCCTTGGCCACTGCTTCTGCGTTACCTGTTATAATTCAATCAATATTTAGAAACATGTCAACATTCATCAAACAGTGTCTTATAGACATGGAGCAGGTTAATTCTAAAACTGTCAATCAATGGTCAGATTGAACATCCGTTTTGGTTTCTTTCAGTCCTTAAATGAAAAATGTAGATTGTGAATTTGACAGCCATGTTGATATAATACATCATACACACACTCCCCCTTTTTACACATGAACTCATGTGTAACAAAATCCTGTATGGGAAGAAAACCTTCAGGTAATCATTGATCAAAATACCAAACATTATTCACAAGTTTACATCCATTATTTTCCACAGTAAACACTCCAGTGAAAAGAAGTGTGTCTCTCCATCTTTCAGTCCTAAAATAAACAGAATCTTCTGATTTTAGTTTGAGCTGCACATTTTGCAAACCGCCACTGCCTGTGGGAGTACAATAGCATCAAGTAGATTAGAAACGGGTCACATGTGCGGTTTTCCAATTTTGTGGAATTTTAGGAAACCTCTCATTTCCCTTGGAGCCCCAGAATAATGTGTTAGTCGAAAAACATGCTTGGTTAGTCATTGTTTTAAATCATGCAGTTACACTGATCACATGCAGACATACATTCACACTCACACTGTCAGGTTGTAAGGTCAAGTTTGGTCAGGTTCACCCCAGAGTCAGTCATTGACAGTGCTTTTCTCAAGTAACACTGTCAGTCAGGGTCAAAGGTCATTTGGTCTCAGTCTTTTTGTCCATGTGTCGTGCTCTGCAGAGACTTTGATATTTCAGCATAGACCAGTATCCTTTGTCTACAAAAATCTGTCATATGGAGCGCCATCATTTATTAATTCACAATTACAACTATAATTTTCCAGATATCTCTAACTTTTCATTGGGACAGCTGTTTCCCACATTTCCTGAAATTTGTTAGCCACAAATGTAACTTCCTTATAGTACTACTACTGCTGTTTATTAACACCTAATCTATATTAAAATGTCTAATAGATCTATTTCAGAAACTTGTGCATATAATTATTTTCTTTAGTCAAAACATTATTAGGATCTGTAAAGCTCTGCTATGTATTTCATAACTCATTATATTCATTTATCTTCAATTCTGGTCCACTTAAATAAAAACGTTTAACCTCCCTAACAGTGCGTGGAACCTTGGGTGTCCGAACATGTAACAATCACTCCCTCCTTTATCAAGGATTTAAAAACAGAAGTCATTTCATCAATGGTTTGTAGTTGAATTTAAGAATTATCACTTATGGTAGGTATGTTTTTACTTTTTAACATCTTTAAATGTCAGGTCATTACTAATTAAATGGATGTCCATTAGGACTCATAATCTGGTGCCGTGCGCTCCCTGTGAAACTGCAAGTAAGATTTTAAAAAGCACTGCAGGGTGGGTTGAGTGACCCTTTCTCCTTATTGGTTGTCAATAATATGCACCTTTACAATGGGTGATCCAAGGCCCCACATTTTTTCCAATTAACTTGCTTTTTCAAAATGCAATGTGCTGTTTTTTATTTTTTATTTTAAACCCTACATTTTGGACTACAAACAACAGTTATTTCCATATTTAAAGTTCTCCTGTAGTAATATATGCTACAATGGTGAAGCCAATACCTCAAATTGATTGTTTAGTACTAGCTTTCCCTTCAACATACCACAACACACCACAACACAGACTATAACACCCCTTGCTGCCAAATACAAATACAAACCAACTTTGTGCAATATGTGCTATATGTGCAATATATATATGCCATTAATAACTGTGTAATTTATACCTGGCCGCTAAATCAATATATACACTGAACAAAATATAAATGCAACACTTTTGTTTTTGCTCCCATTTTTCATGAGATGAACTCAAAGATCTAAAACATTTTCTATATACACAAAATAACCATTCTCTCAAATATTGTTCACAAATCTGAACAAATCTGTGATAGTGAGCACTTCTCCTTAGCCGAGATAATCCATCCCACCTCACAGGTGTGGCATATCAAGATGCTGATTAGACAGCATGATTATTGCACAGGTGTGCCTTAGGCTAGCCACAATAAAAGGCCACTCTGAAACGTGCATTTTTGCTTTATTGGGGGGGTCTGGGGGGGTCCGAAAACCAAAAACCGAAAACCTAACCCTAACCCTAACCCTAACCCTAACCCTAACCCTGACCCTAACCCTAACCCTAAACCCTACCCTACCCCAACACAAAACCTAACCCTAACCCTAACCCTAACAGGCCACAATCAACAACCTGATCAACTCTATGCGAAGGAGATGTGTTGCACTGCGTGAGGCAAATGGTGGTCACACCAGATACTGACTGGTTTTCGGACCCCCCCCCAGACCCCCCCAATAAAGCAAAAATCGACGTACCAATCACTGCCCTCACGTTTCAAACTGTCCGAAATTAAGTGCTTCATCTGTAGGTATGTATCTTGTGTTTTGTAAATTGTGTAACTTGCTGCTGTTAAATACCGTAAAACTATGTGCAATATGTGCTTTATGTGCAATATATACTTTATATACACATGCCATCTTTAATAACTGTAACATATACCAGGCTGCTAAATCCTAAGAACTGCTACAGGATTTGATTTGTAGATTTGATTTGTTTTTGATCTGTATTTTTGAAAATTATGTAACTTTTTTTAGCATATTGTTTATTATATTATAACTTAGTATTTTTTTAGCATATTGTTTATTATATTATAACGTAGTACTTTTTTTTAACGCATTTAAGATATGCAACACTAAGCTGTCTGTGGCTCTTCCCTGCTGTAACGCTGCAAATGTCCCCTCTGTGGGACCAATAAAGGTATTCTGATTCTGATTCTGAACATGGCCTATATAAATAAATATTTCTCTGATCTTAGAGAGTGTTTACTAAAACTCTCCCTTTAAACTGATCAATACTGTAACAAATTAAATCTCTACCAAATTCACACATGAATAAAAACTCTAAAAGAATAATTTGTAAACATGATATTTCCATCATGTCTCCCCCTTTATCCCTCAGTAACTTTCAGTGTGTTTAGGTTTACTTTCTCATTTTGCTTTAATAGTTTCCTCTTTACCGCTATTTTTTATTTACCAATTGATTAATTCATGGGTAATACAACTTTTTATCTTTACTTATTTATCAAGTCAATTCAATTTCTTTAAATTTGGTTATTTTTATGTGCGTTTGTGAATAAGTGTGTTTATGTGCAAACTCACTCATTCCGATTCCCTTCCCGTCTCCTCTGGTTCATCTCGAGCCGTGACCCTGGCCTCCTCACATTCTGCTTGACCAACTCCTCTGATTCTGACTCCTCCCCCTTTGTCCATCAGCTCTTGAATCCATCCGCTGTAACTCTTCTATCCAGCCATCTGCCCAGTTTCATCTGCAGCCCCCATCATGCCACTGTTCTTGTACTGCTTTGCATTTCATCTCCTCCTTTACAGTCTCTTTGCTGCTTTATGGAGCTTTGGTTCTGGCTGCCACAGGTGGAGATTGTTCTGGATGCAGTTCTGGATGCAGTCTTGTTGTTGTTGGTTCAGCTCTGGTTCTCTGCCTGTTCGATGGAGAAGCAGCAGTCTCCTGCTTGGGTTAGGTCTTTGTTTGCTCAGGCGGGTCGGCATCACACTGTCCCGAAATTGACACCCGATGGACACACGAATATGGATGTGTGAACTTCGCACGAAGATGGCCCCGAACCACACACGAAGGCAACATTTACATTACATTTAAGACATACAACTGCAACGAAAGTTACAAAAACAATTATGTTAAAGTACTATGATACTGTACTGATATTTTCAGACTTTGTTCTTTACTTTATCCGACTTTATATGTAGAAGATATTAAGTTTTCTCCGTAGTGTTGTTTCCATAGCAACAACAACATTCTGTCAACTCGCCTTCAAAATAATATATTATATCCTTTTCAGTTTCACAGAACACAAATTGGGTTATTTACATAATATGTTTACATGATTTTGTTGTGCAATAAAACAACCCGATGGACACACGATAAAGGAAATGTTCAAATTCGGCTCTGATCGTAGCAACATCAGTGCCGGTCAAAGGTCTTCTTTGTTATTTATTGAGCTTTAAAACAAATGAATAACGACTATATATAAAATACACGGAGCCTCTCTTTTTCCTCCCTCTCTTCTGACAGCGTCAGTGTGTCTGTCTCATGCAGCTGATCCAGTAATGAGTGACACGGCCGACAGTAAAAATAAACATATTTCTAACTAGTTTAGGTAGTTTGAGAGGTAATTAAAATAGCCTAGCTAAGGGCGATGATCTGACTTGAAGTGTGTGTTTTGCTCGGTTCACCGCTGCATCACAGCGGGAGGAGCTGCAGGTGAGCAGCGGAGTTTTTCAGGCTTCGGCAGCGATTTTGCCACCGCTCACGAAGTTGCTGCCGGAGCCTGATAAATTCCACCGGTGGTCATACGATGGCTTAGGATGCCCTCACGAATGCCTTACGAAGGGCAAAATGGACACCCGAAGTCAACACGAAAATGAACCTTCGGCAATGCTTTGTCATGCCAAATATGTTGCCACCGCTCCCGAAGTTGCTGCCGGAGCCTGAGAAACTCCACCGGCGGTCATACGATGGCTTAAGATGCCCTCACGAATGGCCCGATGCTGTTACGATCAGAGCCGAATTTGAACATTTCCTTTATCGTGTGTCCATCGGGAGTCAATTTCGGGACAGTGTGACAGGGGCTTTAACCATTTTCTCCTATAAAATGAAATACTCACATATTTCAAGCTCCATATATTTCACACAAGAAGAAAATCCCCACATATTCTCCAATATTTTAAATCCTACTGTTACTTAGAACAACAGTAAAAACCAGCAGAGAGCATACTAACAGATCACAACAATGTAAATTGACTCAAGAGTAGGCCTATGTTTTCTATCTATTAAAATTATTAATATTATCACTTTTAGTGAACACTTATTCGTATTATCTAAATGCCCTGTCCATAATAAAGACATGCAAATTGTTTGAGTGTAAAAATGTGTTTTTCCCTATCTGTTTACACTCTAAAGATTCTTTAAATTATTATGGATTAATTACTAATCCCTTTTGTACTTCTGATCAAAATTATTATGTGTAATGCTTTAAATATACAAATATGTGTTAAATGAAATAGTTCTACATTTGAACACAGTGGTTCTAGTTCTGACTAAAATAATATACAATATGTCCAGCAGATGGAGCCAAACCTTAATTTATAATTAATCTCTCTTTCTTTTGTGCCACACCCTGTTGGCCACCAGATGGCGGCACCTGACCAGGAATGAGCTTCACTTCAGCCACAATACCTCGACTCCCTTTTTATTTTTTTTATTTTTTTTATTCTCACATAAGCTTTTTCCAAACGTTCTCATCTATTTTTCTGTTCTTTTACACAAAATCAACGTAAATATCTTAGCATTTTAACAACCAAATGCTATATTTTTCTGCTGAGATGCCCTGAGCTGTCCCTGCCACCATTTTAGGATAATATAGTAAGTCCATAGGAAGAAATTAGACAATTAAACTGTCGTCACTCACTTAACGTAATCACCCTTTTAAACCTATGCCGTCTTGACGGGCTCTCCGTAAAAAGTCCTCACTTACTATAAATATCTTACTTTGAATCCAATCATTTGCCCTATTCTTCGTTTTCCCCAAACCACAGCCTCCACACGGCGGTGGAGCCTCACGGCAGAGGATTTAATCTCTTATGTGTAACATAGGTCCCAAACTCTTATGTTTACCACATTAACACTTAACATAGGTACCAAACTCTTATGTTTATGTTTTTAATTCTTAACATAGGTACCAAACTCTTATGTCGATCACTAATTCTTAAC
>CALSBZ010036245.1:0-21875 GCA_943591055.1 Gobionotothen gibberifrons | reverse complement strand
TATGTTGATGAGGTTGGAGGTCCTTATCTCAGTTTAAAGCAGTATTGCTCAAGGTGTAATTGTTGTATGAGAATTTTCAATAAAAATATCTCAACCAGGTTTTGTCTCATGAGTGTCTTAATGGGGGGATAAAGTGAAAAATAATTATATTTTAGGTTAATTTCTTTACCAATTAATTATATTAGTTTGAGTTGGACAAATGTAAATTCATTTAATTGATATAACGTGATAATTTTATTTCAGCTGTATTTGATAAAAATGAGTTGGACTAACTCAATTCAATTTTATTAAATGGATGTTCTTAGTTTCAGTTGGGACTACGAATATTTATTGGATGGAAATCCTGCCCACAATTGAATTGAGTTCATCCAATGAGTTATTTTTTTGAGTGTAGAACATCTTTGGAGGGAGTTGAAAGTCTGTGTTGCCCAGCGACAGCCCCAAAACATCACTGCTCTAGAGGAGATCTGCATGGAGGAATGGGCCAAAATACCAGCAACAGTGTGTGAAAACCTTGTGAAGACTTACAGAAAACGTTTGACCTCTGTCATTGCCAACAAAGGGTATATAACAAAGTATTGAGATGAACTTTTGTTATTGACCAAATACTTATTTTCCACCATAATTTGCAAATATATTCTTTAAAAATCAGACAATGTGATTTTCTGGATTTTTTTTCTCATTTTGTCTCTCATAGTTGAAGTGTACCTAGGATGAAAATTACAGGCCTCTCTCATCTTTTTAAGTGGGAGAACTTGCACAATTGGTGGCTGACTAAATACTTTTTTGCCCCACTGAACATCCAATGAGTAATTAACAATTATCCTAATTATAGTCATAATATTGTCATATCTTACACGTGAAAGGTGATTCCACGGGTTCTTGTTTCCAGACTACGGTGATTAGAGCATCCGTAGGCTGCACAAAAGTCAGGCATAGTCAGGTACTTCTGTAAACACAAAGCCAGCAATTTCCTGTGTCATAATGTATCTAAATGTAAGATGTTTTTAACAAGCCAAACCACTTGGAATAAATCATGTGTAACTTAAGTTATGTTGAAAAGAAAGAGCAGTTCTGCCTCTCCCACGGGTGTAAAGTTGCTGGGTCAACTTTGTAATACTAGGTCTCACTCACAGCCTCTTGTTATTAGCCAGCTAATAAATACAACCACATACACAAAGAAAAGCTGCAATTTCAACATGTCCAAGTATCCTGTATCATAGCCATGCTAATAACGTTTATAATAAACCAAACCGCTTGTAAATCAGTCAAGATTTCAGCGAGTTAAGAGTATTTTTGTGCAGATCACTCACCTTACAACAGCTATAGCGCGTACCAGAGTAGCTGTTAACTGTTGCAAGATGGCGGCCGGTGAGCTACTCTGGAAAATCTCCCATGAGTGTTTATATATATATATATATATATATATATATATATATTTATATGCGTGCAAAGCTCACAGTGTCACATACTGTATGCAGAAGTATTATTTTAAGCAACACATTAAGTTGACGAAACACTCGAGTCAAATGTAATTAAAGTCAGATCGTGTCTTAGACGGGGCATATCATAAACCTGTTAATGTACGCATTCAAACACTTTTTCTTTTACCAGCTGTATTCACCTTGCAGGTGCAGCTATGTGGCTTTTATCCTGGATAAAGTGTGTGAGTCATGGATGTTTAAAGTTTAACGTCTTCATATTTGTCTAATTATATAGTTGACTTTTCATTCAGGAAGTATGACGCTGCGCTGTCAGTACGCTTCTCTATGTTTGTGATTGGTCGAATGCTCCAAATACCACCCCTTTCATGTGAACGCGCACCTAACTAGATAGGGCACGGCTGGCTTGAGCGATCCACTTGATAACGATAGTTACCGCTGTAACTACGGTTCTATGAGTCCCGGATGACCGCCAGAGGCGGTGCTTTAAGCACTGGATATGTCCATCGCGCGCATGCGCAGCTCGAGTACCAATACCAACAGAGTCACCTGTGACCCACGTGACACCGGCTATATCAGCCGGTGTCGTCAGAGGATCTGTTCCCAGAATCTTCTCGCGAGCACACAAGAATTCTGAGTGACAGGATACTCTGGCGGTCATCCGGGACTCATAGAACCGTAGTTACAGCCGTAACTATCGTTCTATTTCGTCCCTACTGACCGCCAGAGGCGGTGCTTTAAGCACTGGATGACCTATACCAACCATGTCATGAAGAATCCAAGCACTTACTCCCTTGGCCGGAAGCAGCGGAGCTTGGCAACAGGACCACACCCAGAGGGTGAGGAGTGGCGACATTGACCCGGTAAAACCTGGAGAATGTGCCAGAAGACGCCCATGCAGCCGCAGCGCAGGTGGTCTCCAGGGGCACCCCTCTTGGGGCAGCCCACGATGTTGAGATGCTTCTTGTAGAGTGGCATCTGACCCCTGATGGCGGGGGGCGGCCACTGGCCCCGTAGGCGTGTGTGATGGTATCAACCACCCAGTGGGATAGCCGCTGTTTCGAGAGAGCACGACCCTTCCTAGTGCCGCCACGGCAAACGAAGAGCTGCTCTGACTGCCGTATGCAGGCCGTGGCATCAATATACGCCCTCAGAAACACAGCTCGATGCTAATGCCGTTTGGCACAACGCCTCGGTCAGAACAAATACAAAAGCAAACAGACAGTAATCAGGACAGCTAGGCTGGGAGAGGGAGCGGAAACGCTGCCGTCACCAGCCACGCCGACACCAACCTGTCCGAACGAGGTCTCTGCGCAGCCAGCCACAGCTCCTGGGGGACGGGTAAGCCCGCGGCCCCGACTGGATGAGTCACGAAGCTGCACGCAGCCAGCTGTTTGCAGAGAATCCTTAACAAATGTCCCAACCGAACGAACACTGTAGGCTACGAAACGTAGCCACGGTACCCTTGCGCAGCGAGAAGATGAAAGGAACAGATCCTCTGACGACACCGGCTGATATAGCCGGTGTCACGTGGGTCACAGGTGACTCTGTTGGTATTGGTACTCGAGCTGCGCATGCGCGCGATGGACATATCCAGTGCTTAAAGCACCGCCTCTGGCGGTCAGTAGGGACGAAATAGAACCCGCGTCGTAGGACCGTTTAGCGAGAGCGCGTATGTTTTGGGTTAGGCCAACCGGCTAACTCAAACATATCCAGGTTATGTTGAACCGGCTTCGTAGTACAGGCCTCAGGTATCCAGAGAAAGCCTTCTGACCCCAGGGAGTCTGGACAGGGTTACAGATCGGAGCGAACGCTGACACAGTCTGAAGGAAACACGGAGAAATCAGATATAATGACCAGAATATGTGAACACACACACACTGGATTCAAGATTCAACGTTTTAACATCAGTATAATGTAGCTGGATCTCTTACAGCCACCTTGTAGAGAAGGAACAACAGTTTACATGTGATTATTGTTTTATAATCTCTAAACAAACAACATACTTTTTTATCCGCACATTCTTGCACACAAACAGGAAAGGAGGCAATGTCAGTGTGACCATATAAGGGCACTACGATGCAAGCTAATGTCATAAATGGTCGAGAAAATGCTGAATTCTTCCCCCTAAAGTAGACGGGGGTTTGTCGCAAAGCGGACAGGCGTCGTCACAACAATAGCTGGGGATTGTGGGTAGTGTAGTCTCTTTGGCGCTCCACATTTCAGAGAAAACAAGTTGTTTCTCAGAATTGAAGGGGAAAAACACAAAAGCATTGCACACAATTTAAACCTATCAATGTTGTTTAATTAACAAAGGTAATCTGGTGTTTTTTAGTCGATGAGTAGTGGAGATATCACTGTCAAATCAATCGACAGTAAGGAGAATACTTACTTCCGGGTGTACAATTCTCCGTTATCCAATAGGAATGGACGCTCACATTGCCTTTAAGAGCTGCCGACATAAACGGATGCAGTGCTTCCATGAGCGTCAAGGAGGAAAAAACAAGCGTAACAAAAAGAGAATTTAAGATTAATTTAAGTTTACAAAAATAACAAAATAACAAAACCTGACTAGACTGGAAATGATCCTCTCTTGGCTGAAGCCTGGCACGACCATCCATGGATACAAACAAGACAAACTGACACAGGAGAGGGGGAGACAGGACTATTTAAACATGAGGTGAGTGGGAACAGGTGGAAACAATCAGGGGCGGGGCAGACGCTGACGAGGGCGGGAAAACACACAAAGGGAGGAAGTAACAGGGCCTGAAATGAGAGACAAGAGGTAAGTACAAAATAAAACAGGAAATGGAAAACGAGACATGAAACACAGGGACTTGACTAGAGATTAAATGACATAAATAGACAGACATGACGTGAAATAACATGAAAAGACATAACCCATAAACATAACTAACAAATGTGACAAGACACAACAGGTTTAATGAAAAAAGGGATGACGCAACAAATGTAGCTCTCTCATCAAGTTATGAGTCAGATGGGCACATTTATAGAAGGTTAAGGAATTATGTTACAGCATTAAATAAAATACAAATCTATTGTATTATGGAAAAACAATTAAAGATATAAAGGATGACAAGGAAAAGCTGTGGAGTTTAGTGAATGGCATGATGGGCCGGACACCGAAATCCACATCAACATATTGAGGAAATTCTTGAGTGAACCGGTTCAAATTATTAATGATTATCTGAACGATTATTTTCTTGATAAAGTGAATAATTTGAGGAGAAATATGAATCAAACTTTTAACAGTAATTCCACATTTCTGAGACATTCAAATTTGAATAAGTGACCATTCCAGGTGTTGAATGTATGCTATCAAAACTATTTTAAAAAGACAACAAATACTTCAGAAACACAAAATAATTTGATCGAGTTACAAAGATTTCGAAGAGAGACAAACATATTTTAAAGAGACAAAAAAGACTTCATAGAGACACAAAATACTGCAAAGACACAGAATACTGCAAAGAGACACAGAATACTACAAAGAGACACAAGACACCTTTAAAGAGTTACAAAGACTTCACAGAGACACAACAGATTTCAAAGGGACACAAAGAGACATCAGAGAGTTACAAATACGTTACAGAGACACAGAAAAACTTCCAAGAGTCAAAAGATACTTCAGAGAGAAACAAAATCACTCACAAGTGACTTCAAGGAGAGATCAGCTGCGAAGAGACATGAAGGGATTCAAATGTTATTAAAAGGGGAATACAAAAAGGAAAGGAAGTCACAAAACGGGAACAAAGAGACTCAATTTGACCATCAGTTTACAAATATGACCTTTTTCCAAACACTTTGAAGGTGTCCACAGTGTCCTCAGCACTCTGCATGTCTCCGTCAGCCATTGCACTACAGGCACACATTCAGAGGCAGAGATCAGAACATAAATACAATAGAAACATACCATTATGTGCTATATAAATACATAGATATATTTAACCCTAACACATTATTATTATTATTATTATTAAACAATTTGTATTTTTCTAGCAAATAAAAATGACTACCACACACGAAGGAAACATCATTTAGAAATAAAAACTGATAATGACATTTTGAACATTGTAATTTATTAGTAAAATAAATGTTTGAAGCAGGTTTTCCCTCCAATCAAATGGTTTAGCCAAGGTAGTAAGTCACCTCATATCTAGGCAGAACGAGCTGAATCATTCATAAATATTTGGCCTTTTCTGTATGAAATAGCCTCTGCTCGTGTCCCATCCATAAAACTAAAAAGTACATGTTTGATGTTAAAACATCTTCACTCTTCTGTAATACACAACAGGAAATCCTGCATATATATGAAATGGTATAGTTTGTAAGGAATTCTTCACAGGGACTATTTCTTTCAACAAGTCCTCCAACTCATACGACCAAATGGGCCGATTGTTCACGCCCTTATTACGACCAAATATGTCGTTTATTCAAGCGCGTAATACGTCCTATAATTACGTTTTAAAGTTTTCGCCCTCGAGTCTAGTGCTCCCGTTGAATGCAAAGGTTACAGATGGTCGTTTATTCACAAATAACCCTCTCAGTAAAATCCTAAATTGTAGGATAGTTTGGCCATTAAAACGCTTTTTGATTCGATTTCTAGTGAGAAGTGTATATTGTACTTTTAGAATCCACATCCAGTCAATATGTAGGATCTATAGTTTGATAGATATTACGAAGATGATTTGAGGTATGCGGCAGCCTCCGTGTAAAGTTACGGATTGAAAACAGTATTTCCGGTCTCGACGTTTTCATAATAAAACCAATGATCAAATGATTTAACAGCGATATCTGCAGTACTCATCAACGAAAAAACATCAGTTTATCCTTGTTAATTATACGACATTTATTGGTTTATATTGTGTACAATGCTTTTGTGTTTTTCCCATAGGTTTTTCTCTTTCTATTCTGAGAGACACCTTTCTTTTTTCAGAGGTTTTGATAGGCTAAAACATCGATTGTTTTAGCCGCAATGCATGTCGGGATATGGTGTTTATGCGATATGAAATCGCAAACACGTTTTTTTTAAAGAAAATAATACTTTATTCCGACTGTTCTTACTTTTCTCTTTGGAGGTCATCACATAACGGCATTGTAATACACGGTTCGGCTGCATTAAATATTACATATCTGCCATAGATATTTATTTATAGAGCCCTGATCAGAAGACCTTTTGGTAAACTGTAAGAAACGCCGCCAAAACTGAATACGTGACGTGGATGATAAATATATCAGCAGTTAAACAACATCTTACATTTCTTTTCACACAATACGTCTCCTTGCAGTATCAACACTAATTCGACTGACTTTTATATTTGATCCAATTGGTAGATAGGTTATATTTACACCATAACGGTGCACAGCTAATAGAAGGGGATTTTTTTGTAGTTTTTAAAGACATTATTTACTGAACTACCTATCCAACTCCTCATTCTGTCAGGATTTGAGTTTTGTGTGTTAAGTTTTGGTTTTATTTTGCTGTTCTGTGTTCCCTGTCGCATGTTTTCCTCCTTCTGTCTTGTCTGATCCTTCTTCCTGTGTTTGCCTTCCTGTCGTTAGTTTCCCTGGTGTGTCTGATTGTCTCATTGTGTTCACCTGTTGCCCTTGTGTTTCTCCCTCCTTTAACCAGCTGTTTCTTGTCCCGTGATTACCCCTCTCTGTATTTAGTCTTCTCTTTCCCTTTGTTCCCCTGTCGGTTCATTGTTTGTCTTTCCCTTCACGTCACGCTCCATGTTTGTCCTTGAAGTTTTGACCCTGGATTCTTTACTCGTGCTCCCCTGTTTTGGTAATGTTAAGTTTGTCTCTTGTTTTCTTTTGTCATCAGCTTTTGTAAATTAAAGCTCGCTTTTTGTTAATACTGCATTTGGGTCCTACCTTTTCCACGCATCATGACAGAATGAACCGACCAGCTTTGGACTCAGCAGATTCCGATTTTTGGATTCTACAGGCGGAACGTCTTGGGTACTCTCTGGAGTACATTTTGTATACCTGGTATGACGCCTCATCTAGACGGGTAGAGTGGCTGCTTTGAAGTGCTTTGAAGGAGGCACGCCAGGAGGTTGCTCGCAAGCCCTGGCTCAGGAGTTTATTGCCTGAGTGGCTACAACTTTTTACCAGTAGTCCTGGAAACTTTTTTCAAGCCTCTAACCCTTTCCTGGGATCCGACTACTGTCCTGTTGGAGGTCCACGGAGTCTCCAAAAGGCCTCTAGGAGACGCAGGGCCAGGATTCCAGACCGCGCCCCAGCAGCCATGGTTCCGGCCCCAGTTCTGGCCCCAGCAGCCATGGTTCCGGCCCCAGTTCTGGCCCCAGTAGCCATGGTTCCGGCCCCAGTTTCGGCTCCAGTACTGGCTCCCCGGCCGACGCCAGCCCCCCGTGTCATGTCAGTGGTTCGGCCCACTCCAGCCCCTCATGTCCTGTCGGTGGTCCGGCCCACTCCAGCCCCTCGTCTCCTGTTGGCGTTCCGGCCGACTCCAGCTCCCTGTGTCCTGTCCCCTCTCGAGTCCCTTTCCAAGTCTCTTCTCGAGTCCCTTTCCAAGTTGTTGGGGCCGTGAGGCTTGTCTGATGCTCACCTCTGCTCCGCGCGTCCCTGGGCAGAGCTGATTAAATTATAAAAGGAAGAAATCAAAGCACCAGGATAACAGATAAACAATGATCTGTTTTAATGGTAAAATACAACAATACATGTCAAGGAGTACTCCTGCTCTTCCTCCTGCTGGGAGATCTTACTACTGTATCTGGACAGCATGAGGACAAAGAGAGCGAAAACAGCAAACTCAGGGACACAAGTAAAATAGCAGCGGAATGAGCTGTCCCAGAAACTCCCACAAGGAGGTAATTGATTGGCAGATACAAACACGAGGGCCTTGTCGCAGCCAATCAGCGCGAGCCAGCCGAGGGACCCGGGAAAAGAGTCTCTTCAACATTTGAGACAAGACAGACATATTTGGTGTCCTGATACCAACCTCTCTGAACAACAAGTTCCTTATCTTTGGATCTTTGCGGAATCTTTTCAAGATATGTTTAAGATATAGTTGTTTATAATTGGCTAAATACAAGTAGGTTACTTTAAAGTCTCTTCTCGAGTCCCTTTCCAAGTCCCCTCTCGAGTCCCCTCTCGAGCCTTCTCTCGAGTCCCTTCTCGAGTCCCCGCTCGAGTCTCCTCTCAAGTTCCTTCTCTAGTCCCTACTCAAGTCCCTACCCCATGTCCTGTACCGTTGGAGGTCCAGCCGACACCTGTTTCGTTGGGGGTTCTGCCAACCCCATGTCCTGTTCTGTTGGGGGTCCTGCCAACTCTATGTCCTGTCCCGTTGGGGTTCCCGCCGACTACTGTTCTGCCGGGGGTCCTGCCAACCCAATGTCCTGGTCCGTTGAGGGTTCCGCTGGTGGTCCTGCCAATTCCGTGTCCTGTGCCGTTGGGGGTCCAGCCGACACCTGTTTCGTCGGGGGTCCTGCCAATTCCATGTCCTGTGTCATTGGGGGTTCCGCTGAGGGTCCTGCCAACTCCATGTCCTGTGTCGTTGGGGGCTCCGCTGAGGGTCCTGCCAACTCCATGTCCTGTTTCGTTGGGGGTTCCACCGGATTTCCTGCCAAGACCTGATCCTGTCCTGTTGGGGGTCCCGCCGACACCTGTCCTGTTGGGGGTCCCGCCGACACCTGCGCCGCCGGGTTTCCTGCCAACACCATATCCTGTGCTGTAGGGGGTCCCGCCGACACTTGCTGCGCAGAGGGTCCTGTCGACACCAGCCCTTGCTCCGTCGGGGGTCCCACTGACACCAGCCCATGTTCCGTCCAGAGTCCCGTCTACGCCTGTCCTGCCAGGGGTCCCACCAGCTCCTGCTCTCGATCCCAGTGCTCCGGCGATCCAGCTGACACTGGAGGAGTCCCATTGCGGCGTACGTCGTCCTCCGGAGCTGTCCCGTCGCCGCCTTCTTGCCCGACCTTGTGCCCGGCCCCCTGAATCTTCCAGCCGCTGCCTTCGCCCTCATGCCCGCCCCCCTGAGTTCGCCCGCTGTGGCCTTCGCCCCTTTTTGAACTCTGCCTTGCCCCCGGGCCGTCCACCCGAGACCCCCTCCATGAACTATGCCTTGCCTCTGGGTTGTCGATCCAGACCCGTCCTCCGGACCCCCTCCTACATTTTGGTAATGTTAAGTTTGTCTCTTGTTTTCTTTTGTCATCAGCTTTATTAAATTAAAGCTCGCTTTTTGTTAATACTGCATTTGGGTCCTACCTTTTCCACGCATCGTGACACATGCAGTTGACTGTTACAGGTCTATACAGGTTCATGGTACAATGCATAAGCTTCAAATCGAGAGACTGAAACTGTTCTGTTTTAATTTCACAATAAAGTTAATAGTCATATTATGTTCGATATTATTATGTTATAACTACACCACTGGTTTTTTAACCCGCACCGCCTAGTGGTAAAAGCACGTTATTGAATTTTGTTGTTGAATACGTTTTATTTGATGAAAACATTTAAATATTAAAAGTAGCCTACATACAAAATTGGGGGAAAGTAGAAGGCATGATAGAAATATAGAATAGAAAATATCAAGAAGATACTGTAGTGATCTCTACAATAAAACAGTTTAGTGCAGGACGTCCAAAGATATTAACAGGAGGATGTGCAAAACAGAAAAACTAATAAGGCTTTATTTAAACATTAAAGAATACTTGAAGTTAAGGTCTTGTTTTGAATAAGAAAAAAACGTTGGGTTTATCCACGGATAAATATGAAGTCTGACAAGGTACTTAACGTCCAATTATTTTGGCACTTGACAATTACCTTCCCTGAATTTGACTCAGGTGTAACTAAAGTCTGATTTAAGGGTTGTTTATATTTCACATCATTAATCAGAATCTGCAAAGTAACTAAAATAAATGTAGTGGAGTAAAAATACCAGGTTAACCTCTGAATTGTAGTGGAGTAGAACAAAGTAGTATGCTGCTGTAACAAAAACATTTCCCAACTTGGGATCAATAAAGTATATCTTATCTTCTCTTATCTTAAGATGATCGATGGCTACTGCCATATTTGCAAAATGTGCCTCTGATCCTTGACAAGTGCATGTTTCAGGCTTATCAATGAACAACAGGAGGGGTCACAGGCATAAGACCAGCTGTTAAATAAAGCTCTTCTGACATTAGGTGTCATGTGGGTATATTAATTCACCCATTTATTAATTATATGTTTTAAATTTGATAACAGAACTGTGTTTCGTATCCCCTAAACCTCCAGGGTGTACACAGTTTAATACTGGCAACTTCTAATTGTGGGAAATACGAAAACGTCTTATAAAGAGACGGGGGCTGGACCCGTCCAATTCCTGTTTTGGAAAGTCTGCCGCGGTTCCATTCCATTTCATAGAGCTGTTTGACGCTCAGCGTAACCTTGTCGCACTGCCACTCCAACATCCAATCACAGGGCTTGATGACTTTGTTTGTAAAGCAAGGCGGATGTTGTAGTCCCAAACGATAGCTGGGGATTCTGGGTAGTGTAGTGTCTTCGGAAACTGTAGTGTCTAAACTCCTAAAAAACTATTTGTTTCTCTGAATCGAAGGTTAAAAACACAAAGGCATTGTACACAATTGAAACCAATCAATATTGTGTAATTAACAAGGATAAACTGATGTTCTTTAGTGGATGAGTAATGCAGATATCACTGTGTAATCATTTGACAGTGAGGGGAATATATCCGGTTTTATTATGAAAACTTCGAGACCGGAAAAACAGTTTTCACCCACGCTAACTTTACATGGAAGCTGCATATACGTTATCCTGGAGAGACCTCAAATCATCTTCGTAATATCTATCAAACTATAGATCCTACACATCCACAGGACGTGGATTCTAAGAGTACAATATACACTTCTCGCCAGAAATCGAATCAAAAAGCATTTTAATGGCCAAACTATTCCACAATTTAGGATTTTCCAGAGAGGGTTATTTGTGAATAAACGTCCCTCCGGAGCGTTTGCAATGAACGGGCCGGGAGCATGTTGTTCCTTTCACGACCACTAGAGCACCTCTAGTGGTCGTCTAAGAAACAACATACACTTTAAAACGTGTCTCTGTGTCGTGATAATGGCATGAACAATCGGCCTACAGTATATGGTCGTTTTTTGTAGGAGGACAGGCTGATTTCTTTGGTAGAAATGTAGGCACTCCATTGAAAGTGTTTGTCAGTAACATCTGTGGTTTTTCCAGAGTAACCAGGTTCAAGCCCCAGTGAGGGTGGCAGCAGGAATGATACCCAAAAAGATAACTAGGCTGTTAATGAAAATGTCTTTCTCCGTGAAGAAGTGACAGTACATTACATTAAAACGGTAAACGTGTTATAGAGCATGTTTGCTGTAACTAGCTAACGAGCAAGTATACTGGATTAAAAGCACCAGTGAAACCAAACTTTGAATATCTGTCATAACAGAGGCTACTATGATTTAACCCACATGCATTCATTTGAAATCACAGAATGAATTCACAACTGCCTGCTACTTCAGAATGAACATTAACCTACTGATAAAGAGTTGTTTAATCCAGGCGGTACCCGAAATAAGTTAAGTTTCCCGTAAACAAAAACGTATTTTACAGCCAGTTTTACAAGCCCTGTTAACCACAGCAGACACCACAAAAGTCAAGCTTCGTCGAAATGTGAATTAAAAACTAATGACATCTCTATATATTGTTTTTTTAAATAAACCTACCTCTGTGTAAGTCGGTGGCCCCCGTCTCTACTATTATTACAGTATAAGGACATGTCAAAATGTTCTTCAACTTTCAGCCAATCAGGAACGCCACTCCCTATGTGGGCGGGAGAAACCAGGCGCACCTTGACCATAGGGAGCAGTTCATTGGCTTAGAAATCTCTAGTCGTGTCAGAACATGTTTAAAGAATGGAGAAACTGAAACTACAGTATTTTATGAACATGCACATTTAATGCACCTTTTAAAATAAAAATAATCATATTTAAAACAATTAATCTCCAGAAATACAACCTACTAAATAACTTTGTGAAGAAAACTGTGTGTGTGTTGAACTGTTGTTTTGTAGATGTTGGATTGAACCCGCCTCTTTACAAAACTGCACCATTGCAGTTTGTTATTCAAATATGTTTCTAATTAAACATGCAGTTGTAATAATTTCACTTCCTGAAATAGTGTACATTTTTCAGGGCTTTTGATTCATTTCAGGCCTTCTTAACTACATTTGATATTTTCATCTAGGCTGCATGCTCAACATGTCACCAGCGACTTACAAAAACCATCCTGATGAACTGTTAATCATTCCTATTTTTATAGCATACCAAACCCAGTAGAAAACAGGTTCAAAGCCTCGGCCTTAATGCACAATTATTTTAGACCAGTTGGAAATAAATACAGAAAGTTCAACCTTAAAACAAAATGATTTTCCAGGAAAGCAGCCCTGTGACATGTAACTATAGACTGTGCATGACATCAAAGAATCTTGCTGGGACTATGCTGTCACCTTCTGGTGCAGAAGTCAAATGGCTCAAAATAAACTCATGAGTTGCTTCTAAATACTCTCTCTGTACACACGTGGACTTACATGTTGTTACAGTTACAAACCTGAAGAGAAGGCTGTTTCTGTTTACCTAGCTTCAACTAATGTGGTTTGTAGATTTCAAACTTTTGGATTCAGGATTTCAAGGCATATAACTTTCGCATTTTGGTTTAAGAAATGATTGTTAAATCGCATGTGATTTATTATATTTTCGTCTGTTGTTTGTGCTTTCACCCATTCTTGTCTTGAGGTTTCTCATAATATTGCAATATGTATGTAAAATGGGAAGGGGTGTGTCACAAGTATTTGCCACTAGATGTCACTAGACAGGTTTTGGATGCATTGGTTCTGTCGCAGCTTGATTATTGTTTTGTAATTTGGTCTAGTGCTGCAGAGAAAGACTTAAACAAATTACAAGTAGCACAAAATAAGGCAGCACGATGTGCACTGCAGTGCTAAGTAGGACTAAGCATACCGGTAGTTTCTGTGGACTTGTCTGCCCATTTTGTGTGTGCACTGCGCACGTGCGCACTTGTGTGGCATTGTTTGGGATGACCTAATTAAAATAGCATCCCACTGAGGGGCGGGTTTTACCAAAGAGTAGTTTAGCATCCTGAGTGACAGCCCTCCCTCTGTCATGTTGCCTTCAGGGATGTTGGTTAGCACGAGAAATATAACTCAACACTTTCTATACACAATACTCCCGTGATTGGTGGGAAACCAAACTGATGCCAGCGTCAAAGTTCTGTTAAGCGAGCTGTTGAGCATCGTAGATCAGAATCAGATCAGAATCAGAATCAGATCAGATTCAGAAAACCTTTATTAGTCCCACAGAGGGGACATGTACGTTGTTACAGCAGAAAAGAGCCACAGACAGCTTAATGTTACATATGTTACATGCATAAAAAAGTATTAAAGTTAAAAAATATAATAAAATTAAAAGTTATACAATTTACAAAATACACATCCTGTAACAGTTCTGAGGATTTAGCAGCCAGGTATATATTGCACCGTTTTTAACGGCATATATATATATAAAAAAACAATATATATATATATATATATATACACAGGGTTGGGTGAAGTGTTTTGCCCAAAATACCAAAATGCCTCATAGCCCTGATTTTGGCACATCTTGCAAATTAGTTAAATGTAGCTTTGTGTTTTTATTTAAGTCGCTGGTCATTGTTTTTTAAATAAAGCAGATTGAATTATATCCTATGGACGCTGATGTGTGGATGTTGTGTCCTTTTGATAACTTTGTTGAGCTTGTTTTTAGCTGCATGTCTTTTTCTATCTCACTGAACAAAGTCCCTGTGTGTGAACTGCTTCAGCTGGTAAGGCTGGTTATGAATCAGAGGGAGGAGCTGCAGACAGGTGAGGGAAGGTGAAAGTATGAAGTCAGACTGGTCGGACTGCCAGACGCCATTTTACAGCTCGACAGCAGGAGGAGAACAGGGTGAGTGTTACCACCAGAATCTGCTTTCTAACACATTCATTATTTACTCTGCTTTGCTGGATGTGTGTGTGTGTCTGCAGTGTTACTGGTTTATCACTCAAACTGGAGAAGATGAGTGATTTCAAAGATGAGGAAGAGGACAAATCTTCAGTCTCCAGCTGTCTGTCTCTGAAGAGTGACCGGTCTTTGTGTCATCCTCCAGGCTTCAGTAATGAACCTGGGCCCTCAGACACAAAGTAAGAGTTTCTACTGTAAACTGACCTGAAGAGGATACACTTTTTTTGGTATCTGATAATCTAAACTGTTTAATGAAACCCAGTAGAGTACATTAACAAAGTGTAATTTAACTCTTGCTTCTTGTCATCATCAGAGATAGTAAATAATCTACTAGTGAAATCATCCTCACATTCTACATCAGGGGTATTCAACTAAAATTCAACGAGGTCCAGTTAGAGAAAATCTCCCCATGCAAAGGTCCGGAGGCAAGGCAAGGCAAGGCAAGGCAAGGCAAGGCAAGGCAAGGCAAGGCAAGGCAAGGCAAGTTTATTTATATAGCACCTTTCAACACAAGGGAATTCAAAGTGCTTTACAAAAAATGAAAGACATTAAGAAAATGGCATTTAAAATCAGTCATTAAAAAGAAAAGATAATAAAATAAACATTAAAAAGAAAAAATACATCGATGAAAGTTACAGTGCAGTTTAAGATGTGAATAGTTCAATTAAAAGCAGCGGCAAAAAGAAAAGTCTTTAGTCTGGATTTAAAAGTAGTCAGAGTTGCAAATGAGACACACTGGTTCTGTGCTCCCAGTGGGCAGGATGAACATGAATGAGTCCGTCCACTCAGGGTTAAAAGCATAGGCGGAGTTTGACATTTGCGCTTGGGGGGCAAACCTTTTTTACTGACGTCAGTACACAGTCCCAACTATTGCGTGGGGTGCTACAGATACAGTAGCAATAAAGCTAGCGTTCACCGCACTGAGTATGACTTTTCCACATACGAACACAACTCGTCCCGTCATGCACGCCTAATGCCCGCCGTACACACACACACTCATATGGAAGGGGCTGTCTCTCCCCCCAACAACAGTGCATTACATAACTGTAAAACTTATCATAACTGTGCGCATCTTATACTTATTTGGTAACTACTGTATCCCTTGGTTACTTGAACACGCTACAATATTATTAACCAGTGTCCTACTTAGTGCAGAAGTAGACGCCTTAAACGTCCCAGAAATTGGACGCTTTAAAAATCGCTGCATATCCATTACTGCTAATTCTTGTAATACTTTTATTTTATTTAACCTTTATTTAACCAGATAAAAAGCATTGAGATAAAATCTCATTTACAATGCTGACCTGGCCAAGAAGGCAGCAACGTTACACATAAAACAAACATATAAAATACAGAGAACATAACTAAGAAAACAAAAAACGAAAAAGCAGTCACTACATTGTGCACATTAGGACATTAAGAAAGGCACTACTTATTACTGCAAGAGCAGCTGGTGGTAAGGACCTCAGACAACTTCAATTTAAAACAGGCTATAGGGACAAGTGCCCTCAGTTTGAGGCGTGATTGAAGGTCATTCCAAGACCAAGGACCATAATAAAAGAGACTCCTTTTTCCAGCCTGAGTCCGCACAGCGGGAACCTGGAGCCGTATCCAGGCACTGGATCTGAGGTTGTAAAAGTCACAAACTGGAGCAAATCTGGCACATATGTACAGTGGAAGCTTACCTAAAATGGCTTTATACATTAATAAAAACCAATGCTGCATCCTACGCATAGTGAGTGAGGACCATCCAGTTAGGCTATACAGTGTGCAATGATGAGTCCTATAGAGTGCATTTGTTATATAACGCAGTGCAGCATGGTAGAGTGGGTCAAGTTTGGCCAACACAGTGGGACAGGCAAATCTATAAATGGTGTCACCGTAGTCCAGCTGGGACAGGAATAATCCAGAGACCAACCTTTTACGGGATGAAGTTGAAAAACAACATTTAAGTCTGTAAAGGAAGCCAAGAGTGAATTTCAATGTTTTTGTTAGAACTTCACTATGGTGTTTGAACTTCAGATTACTGTCCAACCAAAAGCCAAGATATTTGTACATAAAACAATTGAGCATTATGACACACTAATTTCTTCTTTTTGGTGAATTACAGTACCCCCCGCTCCACATTGTGAAGTCTCAAGATACATTTAGAATTATGTTCTGTTGCAAATACTTTGAAAAGGCAGAAGTCCTCACACTTCATATTGCTTTATGTTTTTCCAGTCTTTTGTTTTAAGGTTCATGCTAATGGCTTTGTTCCTCTGTGGTTGATGCCGATTCCTCGAAGACAGGGATTCTTTTTTTTCCCGTTCTCCATAAAAACTGTGGATGTTTTAGAGCTGCAGAAATATACCAGTTACGTTACAAATACAGCTATTGTATTTTGCATACAATAGCTGAATCACTTGTATGCAAAAAAAAAGCGAGGGAACTTGTGTCCTTAACTTCATACGTCAAACACACACGTCACAACATGCGACTGCTCAAAAATGAAATGATTTCAAACAAGACATGATATTATTCAGATTTAAATTGTAACAATCATTGTATTACATCTATTAAAATATTGATATACGAAATATTTGTATTGGAACAGTTTTAGACGTAGTAATGCTGTAACATATTTCAGCCACTAGGGGGGGCATTGAAATCCCCTATTCATGTATTGATTATAGGTCCGGGTCCGTATCAAGCCCCCAGGAAGTGCGCCGGACTCTGATGAGAATATTCGTTGAGGCCAAACGACGGTACTACACTTCCGTTAGGTTGCTGGGCCCATTGACTTACATTGGGAAAGAGTGGTCTGTACATCGTTGGATAATTTTTTTTAAACTAAATAAACTACCCAGTATGAACGTTTCAACAAGTCCTCCAACTCATACGACCAAATGGGACGATTGTTCGGGTCCTTATTGCGACCAAATATGTTGTTTGTTCAAGCGCTTAATACGTCCTATAATTACGTTTTAAAGTTTTCGCCCTCGAGTCTAGTGCTCCCGTTGAATGCAAACATTACAGATGGACGTTTATTCACAAATAACCCTCTCTGTAAAATCCTAAATTGTAGGATAGTTTGGCCATTAAAACGCTTTTTGATTAGATTTCTAGCGAGAAGTGTATATTGTACTTTTAGAATCCACGTCCAGTCGATATGTAGGATCTATAGTTTGATAGATATTACGAAGATGATTTGAGGTATGCGGAAGCCTCCATGTAAAGTTACAGGTTGAAAACAGTATTTCCGGTCTCGACGTTTTCATAATAAAACCAATGATCAAATGATTTAACAGCGATATCTGCAGTACTCATCAACTAAAAAACATCAGTTTATCCTTGTTAATTATACGACATTTATTGGTTTAAATTGTGTACAATGCTTTTGTGTTTTTCCCATAGGTTTTTCTCTTTCGATTCTGAGAGACACCTTTCTTTTTTCAGAGGTTTTGAAACCTCTGCACAATGCATGTCGGGATATGGTGTTCATGCGATATGAAATCGGAAAAACATTTGTTTTAAATAAAATACTTTATTCCGAGTGTTATTGCTTTTCTCTTTGGAAGTCATCACATAACGGCATTGTAATACACGGTTCAGCTGCATTAAATATTACACATCTGCCGTAGATATTTATTTATAGAGCCCTGATTAGAAGACCTTTTCACAAACTGTAAGAAATGCCGCCAATATGTGACGTGGATCATAAATATATCAACAATTAAACAACATCTTCCATTTCTTTTCACACAATACGTCTACTTGCAGTATCAACACTAATTTGGCTGACTTTTATATTTGATCCAATTGGTAGATAGGTTATATTTACACTATAACGGTGCACAGCTGATAGAAAGGGACTTTTTTGTAGTTTTTAAATATATTATTTACTACCTTTCCAACTCCTCATGAAGTTGACTGTTACAGGTCTATACAGGTTCATGGTACAATGCATAAGCTTCAAATCGAGAGACTGAAACTGTGTTTTCCTTTACCGTTCTGTTTTAATTTCACAATAAAGTTAATAGTCATATTATGTTTGATATTATTATGTTTTACTAACTACACCACTGCCTTTTTAACCCTAGTGGTTAAAGCACGTTATTGAATGTTGTTGTTGAATACGTTTTATTTGATGAAAACATTTAAATATTAAGAGTAGCCTACATACTGTTACAACCGGCCCGTGGGCTGTAACATAAAACTGGGAGACGAGACGAGGGTTGTGAATAATGAAGAGGTTTATTTTAAAGGTAGCAAAATGATCCAGCGGCACCAGCAACAGATCCCCGAAACTGGCCCGGCGTGAGTGCCCAGAGGAGTGAGACAGACGTAACCGGCTGGGCTCCTCTTGAAGGCTTCCGGCCAGGTGTAGCTCATCAAGCTTCATGCAGCTCGTCCACAGGTGTAGCTCATCAACAGCTGCAGCTGGAACCTGCAATCAAACACAAACACACACACACAACCAGACGGCACCCCACGTGGTGTGGAGGGGTCGTCACAATACAAAATTGGGGGAAAGTAGAAGGCATGATAGAAATATAGAATAGAAAATATCAAGAAGATACTGTAGTGATCTCTACAATAAAACAGTTTAGTGCAGGACGTCCAAAGATATTAACAGGAGGAGGTGCAAAACAGACAAACTAATAAGGCTTTATTTAAACATTAAATAACACTTTAAGTTAAGGTCTTCTTTTGAATAAGAAAAAAACCTTGGGGTTATCCACAGATAAATATGAAGTACTTAACGTCCAATATATTGCATAGTTTATTTTGGCACTTGACAATCACCTTCCCTGAATTTGACTCAGGTGTAACTAAAGTCTGATTTAAGGGTTGTTTATATTTCACATCATTAATCAGAATCTGCAAAGTAACTAAAATAAATGTAGTGGAGTAAAAATACCAGGTTAACTTCTGAATTGTAGTGGAGTAGAACAAAGTAGTATGCTGCTGTAACAAACACATTTCCCAACTTGGGATCAATAAAGTATATCTTATCTTATCTTATCTTATCACCTTTTTCATACCTGATGAGTTTGCATCCCTGATATGTATATATATATACATATATGCATATAGCCTGTGTTGTATATGTATACACACAAATGAACAACCTTTGTTGTCAAAAAACAAATAACAAGTTGTATTGTAGTGTTTATTTTAGTGTTGTTTTATGCTTATCCACATTTTTATATCAGAGCACAGGACAGGAGAAGGCTGGGCACAACATCAAGCTCAACAGTGAAGCTGGCTATGTTGAACAAAACCATCTAGAGTTATAATATGTATTCAGCTGAAAAAGTCAAAGCTCTACGAAAATGTAATTACAAATATATTGCACATGGTTGGTATTTAACAACAAGGGGTGTTATAGTCTGTGTTATAGTGTGTGATATTGATATTTATGGAAACATTTTACACCTTTCCTTCAAGTACTATACGTGTTAGTTACTTGTGGGGTACTTAACATGAATAATCACAGTTACTATCCTTTTACTCCATCACATTTCAAAGAGAAATAGGCTATGGTTATTTTTAACTCCACCACAGTAATCCAGCTTTACTTTTTAAATAAAGATTTAAATCACAATTGATCATAACTCAAAATACACATATGTTTGTATATTACCAAGTGGTTTCTGTACAACTATTAGCTTTGTTTGTTATTCTAGCGTCCAGGAGAGAAGCTTTAAAAGTAAGGAGATCAATGGAGTCTCTGAGAAGGTTCAAATGGGTACTTTAATTAAAATGGCGCGGTAATGTTACAAGCAGAGATATGGTTCAGAGAGAGGAGAGAGGAGCTGCAGCTCCCTCCCGCAGTCGCGGCCGCCCAGAAAGAGACTCCACAAGGCTCCGTCGCCTGACTATGGCCATTCCCAAACCGCCCCCTACACCCTACCCCTACACCCTACCCCTCCATTTGCGCGTTCACACGGAGGGTCCGCCATATTAAGGGCTGTTCCAAACCAACGAGGGTGGAGCGGTGTGGAGGGGGAGTGGGTTATCAAGCCCTCAAACAGTGAGTCTGCAGCGGTGCTGACTTGAGACCGGTCTCTCCCTGACCGGAGTCACGCTGTGTGTGTCCGTCAGGAAACAAGCTGTTAACAAGTAGTTCCAGCAAACATCCACTGATAAACTGCGATGTTAACGACCTCATGATAACCTCATATGTTTTAGCTTAGGATCATACCTGTGTTTAGTCTAGAAAAAGGTAAATGTGTGCATTTTATTATAAAGTTGTGTATATTTACAGACTGTTGCAAAAACTAAGAAGCTTATAAACATCAGGTTTAAAACTAAAAGAGCTTTACAAAAAAAAAAACACAATGAAAGATGTTTGGAGTTTTATTTGAGTTATTAATTTACATTTTTTGTCAAAGTGATGCTGATTTGAAACCATTGTTACATACAGTTATGGCATTTCCTGTTTCTGCCGGAGAGAGGGGAGTTTGTCCCAAAGCTTGCTGCTGTATTTACTCCCTCCATCTGACAGGAGGGAGCCTCGTTGAGCTGCGAGTGTGGCTACAGACGGAGTTCACTCCGTCACGGAGGGGTAGGGTCGAGGGGGTGATTTGGGATTGGGCCTTAATATCTCATTTGGCTCATCCTCTTCAATGGCGGCTGTGACACAAAACTAGGGCCACCAGGGTGGGTGGACGGGGTCAGGAGGACGGGTTTGGGCTGACAACCCAGGAGCACAGCGGAGGACCCGGAAGGGATCTCGGGCGGACGGCCCGGGGGCAAGGCAGAGTCCATGGAGGGGTGAAGGCCACAGCGGGCGAACTCAGGGGGCCGAGCAAGAAGGCGAAGGGAGGAAGAGTCAGGGGGCCGGGCCCGAGGGCGAAGACCGCGGCTCTCAGGGGGCCGTGCTCGAGGGTGAAGACCTCGGCTGTCAGGGGGCCGGGCTCGAGTGTGAAGACAGCGGCTCTCAGGGGGCCGGGCCCGAGGGCGAAGACCGGACCGCTCCGGAGGCCGGCAGGAGCCGGTGTCGACTGGACAGGAACCGGAGCCGGTGGGACAGGTGATGGCGAGGCCTCCAATTGAACAGGGCATGGGGTTGCCAGGACACCCGGCAGCAGAGTTGTCGGCGGGACCCCAAGAGGCACAGGACACAGGGTTGGCAGGACCCCCGGCAGAAGAGTTGTTGGCGGGGCCTCCAACGGCATAGGACACAGGGCTGGCAGGACCCCCGGCAGGAGAGTAGTCGGCGGGGCCTCCAATGAACACTGCCGTCACTGATTGAGTTAGAGATGAATTCCAGATGCAGCATAACCAGGAGCGGGAACACAGCCTTCACCAGCTACCTGCTTAACAGAAAAACAAGGCAGTTCAGCGTCTACCAGGAGCGGGGGCGAGAACACTGCCTTCA
>CALSBZ010036243.1:0-17016 GCA_943591055.1 Gobionotothen gibberifrons | reverse complement strand
CTGGAGGGATAGGGGCTGCAAAAGTGTGTGTGTATATATGCTATATGTGGTCTGAACGTTCCACTTCCTGCCTGCCCGACATTACCTTACGGCTGCGCCGCGTCAAAAATAGGATTCATCCTATATTTTAGAAATTCCTTGCGGCGAGGAGCTTCTGGGACGCTTCGAGTCGCGGCGTAGCGTGGCGCAGCGTGGCGCAGCGGGTCTGGTGGAATAGCACCCATTGACTAGAGTGGCCGCGAACGCTAAAAACCCAGCAGAAGCAACGTAGCGTGGCGTGGCGTGGCGCAGACACTCCCGGTGGGATCAGGGGGTTACTGTAGGATTGAAACTCATGTCTGCCGGTACACAATTAATCAATTTTCTGTGCCAGATATGGGAGTTTAAAAAATAATAAATCCTTTTGAGTATTTCCGCAACTCCTGCATATTTACCTGAAAGGAAAAGAAAACGCATGAACACAAATCCTTTGAAGTTACACAATACTGAAACACTGAGTAAATATCCGTATCTCGTCCTAAGTCAAAATGCATAGTCTGGTGCTGTTGTGCTTGTGCAGGACACAGATGCAGTCCCACGTTGTAATGGCTGCTGTTTTTAGTTGTTTCAGCATTTCCCAAACGGTCCCTTTAAGTGAACACAGCTAGCATTTGGTCACACACCTGGAATACTTTATTCTGGTCTTGGGCAAAACATAGTGTTTCTAAAAGCTGAACAGCAGAGTGAGTCAAACTTATAGAAATATATAATACATACAAATAAGTCTAGGTTGGAAACACCTGAAGTGAATACAAACTTGTTTATAATGTCATTATAAAAAGCAAAATAATAACAGCAAAGCTGCAATATAACGCAGTTGTATGAATAAGCCAATGACATGATCATTTGTGCTACTTTAGCAAAAGATGGAGCCTGTTGTTTTTTGTTGAAAGGAGGAGGACTGTGGGGTGGAAACCAAAAACCAGGAAAAAACAGAACCCACATGAGTTATAGAAACACATAACAACACACAGCTGCAGCAGTAAATCCAGACTATAGAAGCATCAGGAAACCAGGTGAGGATCAGTAATAATTAAAACATTTCTCTGGAAGTTTTTCCTTGTACGATGTGAGGGTCTGAGGACAGAGGGTCTAAGGACAGAGGGTCTAAGGACAGAGGGTCTGAGGACAGAGGGTCTGAGGACAGAGGGTCTAAGGACAGAGGGTGTAAGGACAGAGGGTCTAAGGACAGAGGGTCTGAGGACAGAGGGTCTGAGGACAGAGGGTCTGAGAACAGAGGGTCTAAGGACAGAGGGTGTCATATTGTCCTACTGATATTCTGTACAAAACTGGTGTGACTGGTGTTGATGTAACTCCCTGATCACACATGCTCTGGGGGCTCTGCAGGCAGGACATCATCTGTTGAACGGGTCGAAACAAATCTGATAGATGCTGTGAAGAGAGGGAACCTGCAGAGAGGAGCACACTCAGACCAAGAACTGTATATAAACTCATATCAACTCTATAGACTCAGAGATGATCCTGTCATCATGGAGCACTGGTGCTAACAGTGGTGGAACAAGTAATACAATTATTTTTCTTAAAGTGGACCTATCATGCTATATTTGAAAAATAATATTGTATTTTATACCTATATAAAACATGTTTTATTTTCAAAATACCAAACAGATCACCCATTGTAGCCATCCTTCATACTGCTCAAACCCCTCTTTTGAAGCCCTGCTATACCTCATTCACACCAACGGTGTTTCAGGGCCGGTTCGGAGCTGGAGCTTGAAAAGCACTGGGTTTTCCTGTTCACACCGCAGCGGAGCAGCCTCATAGCTCCGGAATCCGGTTCGTTTCAAGCACCAACAAATTGTCCGGCTAGAGCAAAAGCACCGCTTATGTCACGCTGACGTCGAGGCGGGGGCAGGGGCGGGGGGAATCGGAATCGTCGTTGAAGTTGATAATTGCGATTGTAAAGCAGTTTTGAATGTAGCATGTAACGACTGTAAAGTTGGTAGTAAAGTCGTCCCATTTCTTCCATTTCGTTTCGACAGAGCGAAACCAAAACGAGTAGCGCTTCAACACAATCGGCCATTGTTGTTGTTGTCGGTGTGAGCTGTGAGGGGTTTCCGCGCAGTTTGGCTAAATGAAGCAGGCACGCAAACGGTTACGTCATGACGCAAACGATGACGCAATGACGCAGCACCAGTCGGACTCTGGGCGGTGTGAAAAGAGCCGGAGCTAAACCGAAGAACCGGTTCTGAACCTGAAAAGCTCTAGCACGGAGCTTGAACCGGAGTTGCGTTGGTGTGAATGAGGTATTAGAGAAACGCAGATTTTGGGTCCTTAGCTTGAAAAAAATAAAAAAGAGGAGGCGGAGCTAATGCCTGATCAGAATTCTACCGGAGATAAAGTTAAATTCGGTTGTGATAAAATGCCATCCTGTTCTAAACCACATCAAAGATGATTTCTGAAACAGTATGGAGCTCAAATGCTTTTTCTCCTGCGGGTTTATCACAAGGTGAGTTCCTTTTTTTTAGTTCCTGCTTTTTAAACACATGTGCTCTCCAGTACAGGTTAGCTCTGAGTGTTAGCGAGGCTTGCTAATGTAAACGATTTGACGTCATATCGGCAGCTCCTTGTACCCCCGTTTTTAAAAGATTTGGGTACGGAGGAAAAGAGAGAGGGTTTTATTTTCTGGCGCTGCGTGAGTTCCCCGACGCACCGGAGACACATATTTATGTATAAAAGACATCACAAAGTGATTTTGCATGATAGGTCCCCTTTAATGTATTAAATGAACGTGCATATATATTTACTTGTGTGCGCGAGCGTGACACGCATTGCAAACCGCAAGTTAACCGCAAGTTTACCTTGACTTTCTAATGCTTCTAATGCCATTTTTACTTTACTGGCATTGATCCGGACCATTGACCTTGTATAACATTCACAAGTGGACCTTAAACAAAAAAGTTTGAGTACCCCTGATATAGACTCTTATGGCACTACTTCTATTTTATTGTACTTTACTTGCACTATTTCATCTGTTTTATTGTGTTGCACTGTTGGAGGAGCCTGGGACCTAAGATCTTCATCAACATAACTACACTGTAGCTATGTACGAATGACAATACAAGCCTTGAATCCTTGAATCCTACAGGAAAGGGAAAATCCCAAGTAATAATAGGGCCTCTTTAACAGATATAATTTGGAACATCTTACAAGTAGAAAAAAAGGAAATAGGTTTCTAACAATTCATTTAAGTCTAAACATGACTGCAGTAAAGAGCTAAAATACTAGACCCCTCAAATACCTAAAGACAGGTACAGTGATTCCAGACAGACAGACAGTATACTGACGTGTCCACCAGGCCCTTCTGTTGGAGGATGTGGTACACCTGGGCGGAGGTGGCAGGACCCTGGAGCTTCTGTCTGTTCAACATCTCCCTCTCTAGTTCCTCAACGCTCTGCCAGGGCAGGACAAGAAAGTACACACATTGTAGAGATGAAAAAACAAGATTAACCTAAGAAATAAGTTAATGGAAAAGCGTTTACTTAAAACGCCTACAGAGATTTAAACACTTGTAAAGTATTATTGTCGTCTGCCTAGAGAAGCCTGGAGGTCCATCAGATCCATGCCCTCTGGTGACGGGGCTCCTACCTTCCCCGTCTTCGAGAAAGCCTCCGCCACTCGTCGGTTGCGGCCGCCGTAAAGGCCCTGACACACCAAGCAGACATTAGAGAACTCGCCGAAGCCGTCCGCCGACTGTTTCGTCGCCGTGTCCTCCTGCGTCTTGTTCATGTGTCGCATGCGAACCATAGACTGTATATATAAATGCGAACACACCGCAAATACATCAGTGCATGAGTGGCAATAACTGTCCTTACCAGCAGGCGGCGGTAGTGTGTATTCGTCATTCAAAAGAGGCAACAACCGGAAGACAGAGAAGAAGAACAGACTACGTGATATAAACAAACAACGTCTGCGCTGCGGTCCATTTCCCTCTCGTCCATCGAAAACATGTTTCGTGCCGCAGCAAGCGGAGGAATCACTAATAAATGTGAGTATTGGGTTTTTAACTTACTTTAAATTAACTAACGTCACACACGTCAAACCCAAGGGGCATTAAAACGTACATTTTCGTTAAATAATAAGGATAAATATGTGACGCTAACTAGCTAGCTGGACGTACTGCACTGTTGTTTACACTTCTTTTTCATTCAATTCAGAAGTTTACTAAAGTTTTTTCTGACAAGTTCCAATTTTTTACTGTTTATTAAACTTTGGGACAACATTAAAACCTTTTTGTTCAGCTCATGCTGCTTTGAGGTAGGGCTAAAAGAAAAGCCTATTTTAAATATTTCCACCAGATTTAATCTTGTATTTAGGTTAAAGTGTGTAATTTATCCTAATCCCATAATAATAAAACAATCACAAATAGACAGCCGCCTTTAGCTTGATGTTAGTTTGTGCAGTGATGTCAGAGGGATGCTCGTGTGACTGTCAATTCATCTCTTTAGTTTTTTAAAAACAACAACAGTAGGCTATATCATTTTAAATTATCCTTTAGGGATTGTTTGTCTGAAATGCTTAGTTACATTTCGCAATAATACTTTTGCAACCCTGTGTTTAATATGATTAATTCACTTTTTTCGTTTTCTCTTGTTTTTCTCTGTAATTAGGACAATTCTGGAGAAATGGATCTGCTGGAGAAGGACCCCTAATCTGAAAAGTGCACAGCGGATCATCAGGACAGAGCTGCATCCACCTGGACCCCCTGAGGTGCTGGAGAAGGACCCCTAACCCCAGTTGATCATCAGGACAGAGCTGCCATCCACCTGGACATCCCGTGGTGCTGGAGAAAGCAAAACGATCAGGAACATCCTCCACCCAGACCTCTGCTTACTGCCGTCCTACAGACTTGTGTCTTAGTTTCAGAATTTGATTTTGTATGTGTCCTTTCTTTTAATAGATATTATAGCTTGAGTCTGTCTGATTCCCCAAACAGCTGCTTCTATATACTTGCTGCACATATAATACAAATAAACAACTCCATAAACACACTTTTGCTGATATTTGTTTTACTGCTGGTGATGTTAAATAACATGATTGATTTCCTCTGTCTCAATGATGAAAGTTATAATAATAGAAGACATGAAGCTGCAGAGAGAGGATGGATATATTCTTACCTCTACTTTGTGATAAGATGAAAATACAATGTTAAATTGTAATTGTTAAACACATTGATTATTTCATTTACTGAGGTTTTAACCATTATTTACAACATGTGTACAAAGGAGGCATGTGGTGCAGTGGACTAGTGCGTTGGTGTTCGGATCAGAGGAGCACAGGTTCAAACCCCTCTGCAGTCAGCATGTCGTTGTTTCCCTGAGACACTTCACCCCAAATTGCTCCTGTGGGGATTGTCCACAGTATTCTTGAGTATGTAAGTTGCTTTGGATAAAAGCATCTAACAAGTGACATGTAATGTAATGTAATAAGCAGTGGAATAATAGGATATCTCTAGGTCATTAAACTGTCTTCAGTTTAATTGTATTAATACAAAAAATAGGTCATAGAAAACATTTAAAAGTAAAGTTTCTGGATCCCTTTCAACTGAGTTAGCTTGTAAGCTAATTTGCTAGCAGGCTGCTGGAGCAACGCAAGTGCAACCGAACAGCGCGTATCACGTGAGGTAAATACGAAGCGCTCCGTAGGCTAGACCGTCTCATTTCGTAGGCCGCTCGGTCCAGCCTACCCGGTCTACGTGGGCTGGGTCCTCCGTGGACCGCGTAGGCTCCGTACTCCGAAGGGTCCAGCCTCTGAATTGAGACACTGCCTTTATATATACAGTCTATGGACATGGCCTGTGTGTGACTTCTTAAAAAAGTTTGTTCACTTCCGTTTCGCTGCACCGCAGCTCTCCAGGAAGGTTGTCGCGGAAACAGGGCCGTTCTTGGAGAAGAGTTTAGGGAAGGCTATCATCTCCATCAGCCCCAGACAGATCACAGCCGCCTGGGGGCCTTTCTCATTTCAGCTAACCCCCCTCCTCGACTCCCCTCCTCGACTCCTATCCTCGATACTTAGTCCCGCCCACAGGAGATGCGAGCGGAGGAGCCGAGGAGGGGAACCAGAGGAGGGGAAGCAGCAGGCGGTTAGAGAAATGAGAACTCCTCTCCTCTGAGCGGTCATTTTAAAGAGACGTCCATTAATGATGACAGGAGGCACAGCAGCCCTCTGTCTGATGGACAGATGTGTTCATGACCACTTATATATTTACTTTTAATTCATTCACAGTGCGGTATAATGATTTGTTCCGCTGCTCTCAGCTCCTCCGTTTCCACTTCCTCATTCTTCTCCGTCTCAAACATTCCTGACATTCCAGAATGCACGCTTTTATATATATATATATATATAACAGGCTACAGACACATATTGTATATATTTATATAAATATATATTTCAGAATCAAACAGAGCACTCTCATAATAACGTAACACTATCAGAGACATATACCCCCCCCCTCTCTGGTCGCTACAATGAGGAAAATAAATTACGGGCCAAAAGTTGTATTTAGAAGTATTAAAAGTAAGCAGAGACCTGTCTGTCCGCTGCATCTACGCACACACTGTACCACACACACCTACAGCTCCTAAAGCATAATCAGGCTACAGCCGTTGTGTATTTTATTATGTGAAGCACTAAATGGTTTTAGAAAAATATCAACTCTTTGCTTGTAGATATCTACTAAACTACAGCAAATAAAGAGAGTAGGCCTGTTACACTGAGTGATATATATTTTACACACTGCTCTGCTCTGCACGGACCTCACAGCTGTTCTCACTGTAAACATCGCGACGCATGCAGAGCTGTGATTGGCTGAGATAAGTCCGGCCGTGCGTCACGACTATCTGTTGCCGGAAATGCATCCACGAAGGAGCCGTGGAGGACTGTGGAGGACCCATCAGTGTATCCTCGGTTATAGCTCCTCCAGAGAGCCTCCTCGACGCTCGATCCTCGGTGCTCGAAGTGCATTTAGAGAAATGAGATGTCCTTCAACATGGCGCGCTGAAATTCATTTCCGGGTCACTATCGGAGGACCGAGGAGTCGAGGAGTCGAGGAGGGGGATTTGATGAAATGAGAAAGGCCCTTGGTGTCGCCACTGCACTCCAGCCCGTCACAGAGGCCGGCCCCCACTGCCACGATGTTCTGTTCCAACACAGAGCACCACCATCACACACAGCACACCACACACACCTGAGTGCAACATTTAATAACAATCATTTGAAATATTATAGGTAAATAAATCAACTAAATAACTCGGGGAACATTTATAAACGAGGTTGTTTGGTACAGTTTGTGAGTGTAGTTGTGTGTTCGGTGTGTCACAGTGTGTGTACTGTATTCAAGATGTAAAGGTGTTAATGTCCTATGCACATAAGCTACAGTGTAGAGATGGCAATGAGCTCCTCCAACAATGCAACATATATAATAAGATACAAAAATACAAATACAAAATAGTGCAAGAAGTCTATATACATGTAAAAAAGTAAAAATGCACACTGAAGTATACTCAAACACTGACATAAGGAACACATCCAGAGTTGGAGAGGAGCTAGAGACGGGCAGCCATCTTTCTTTCTTATGAGAGTGTGTGTGTCACAGTGTGTGTACAGTATGGCAGTGTGTGTGTCACAGTGTGTGTGTCACAGTGTGTGTACAGTATGGCAGTGTGTGTGTCACAGTGTGTGTGTCACAGTGTGTGTACAGTATGACAGTGTGTGTGTCACAGTGTGTGTGTCACAGTGTGTGTACCTTCAGAGCTCCACACAGCTCCACTGTATCAGCATCATCCACCACCAGCTCTTTGAAAAGCAGCCCATTCTCCAGAATCCTACTGCCTGAAAACACACACGCACCCCCCACACACACACATTAATACATTGTGTTTATAATGCAATGTTGTGAAGTGTGTGTACAGAACGGAACCTTTAAGTTTATGACTACAGCTTAACATGTTCTGATTTATATATGATATACAAATGACAGATCCAGATGAATACATCAAACTGGTTGATATGATCAGTTCTATTTTTTTTTATCCCAGAAATATCAGCACCACCAGTGTGAAGACATGGTGTTAGAGTTATCCTATGCTATAGGTATGATATAGTCTTTATAATGACCAATTCATCTGAGACGTTATACTTTGATCACCACATAATGGAATCTGTTTCTAAAAAGTCATTTTCAGATCTCTTGATTTTTTTTCCTCCAGTTTTCTTGTACACATTCAGTATTGATTAGTCTCTAACTCCTATGATATGCTTTGTATTGTTTCAGCCAGTGGCGACTGGTCATTAGGGGCACCTAGTGTCAGCAGAAAGTATTACAAATAATGATTACAAAAAAATATATATATATATATAAAATATATTTTAAGATCATGTTTAATCGTCTGATTCGTCTGTACATTTCTGTTTTAGTCTGTGTTCTTCTAATTAGTGTCTACAGTGTGTGCCAATTGTTGGAGCACCACCTAGTGGATGGTTGAAGGTTTTGAATCTGCTCCGCGCCGATCGTTTGATGGGTAGCCTTTTGAAGGAAAGAACTCGAAACACCGGGGTCTGGGATAAGCAACAAGCTGAGTTTACTGGTAAAAACAACAATACAGAAATACATACAAAATACAGAGCACAAAGTACTCCGGACTCCTGCTCTACCGCCATACGTATCACTACAGCATGTCAGAACAAGAGTGACTTAACATTGAAATGTCCCCAGTATTTATACATATGCAGGGAGGATGCTCCTCCCTTCTTTCTTTACAGTGTGTGTCAGCGTGACGTCTCTCCCAAAGGTCACGTCCTGTTCCTGAGTAAAACAGTCTCTCTCATCAAAACTTAATTACTAGGGCCGGGACTCGATTAAAAAAATTAATCTAATTAATTAGAGGCTTTGTAATTAATTAATCGAAATTAATCGCATTTTTAATCGCATATAAATATTTGACCTGAGAACAGTGAGAAGCAATTTTTTTCACATGGATTTTAGTATACCATTGAATAATGACTGAATACATAAGCTTAAGCAACAAAACATTGTTTATTTTTTTTCAAGGTGGTACTTAACCAAGACCAACAGAAAAGTGCAATTTGTGCCATAAAGTGTAGCAATAGCATATTTAGGAATATAGTACATTTCAGAGATTCAGGTAGCCTATTAGGTAGGTAGACTTTCTGTAAACTATAACACTTTCTTTTTAAGTAAAACACACTGGGGGGCGAGTGACTTCTCCGACCGGCCCACCTCGCTCCGCTAGTAAATCGTCAGCGCGGGGGGGGGGGGGGGGGGGGCGTGTGAGTGTGACTAATCCGACCGGCCCGTTGAGTCAACGGCCCACCGGTATGCCAGATGGCCAGTCCACCCCTGGGTCCTTGTACTCGGAGTCGGGCTAACGTCCACGCTAGCTTCCACGCTAGCTGCTATATGTTTTGCATTGAGGTGATACTTGAGGCTGCGGTGTTATGCGCATAATTTGCACACAACCGTGCTCTTATCGACGCTTCCATCCGTCCGTTTTAAAACAACATGGGCCAACCAACGCGGTCTCATCAGCTTATTCGTTCATGTTTGAATTGTTCACTGTGGTTTGTTGTTGTCTGAAGTCATGAACGTTAGTTGGTGCTCCAGTATAATCGGTACGCCTGAAACTCATCCAGTGAGAAACGTTCCGCGGTGCAAAAATAAGTGCGATTAAAATGCGTTAATTTTTTTAACGCGTTAATTCTTGTGTAATTAATTAATCTTAATTAACGCGTTAAAGTCCCGGCCCTATTAATTACATTACAACAGTTGATTAGGTTAGCTGAGACCCCCCTTTGCCCTGTAATATTCCTACTCAGAACAACAGGTTAATACCCTATCTAACACTTCCTTCCTGTAGTGTCATAAGACCCCCTTGCAAAATATCTACGGCCACTTCCAGGGGATTATAACCCAATCAATCAAACCACATGACATGACATGGCATTTTCAGAATACAGTTTACAGCCAGCAATGTTAAATACATTTGATCTCACAATTTCTATAACAGATGTTTTCACTATATCTTGCACCTCACAGATATACTTGATCAGTTATTATTTCGTTGTACAACAATCAAACAATGAGAAGTTACATCACTTACAATCCCCAACAGTAAAACAGTAGCAATCAATCATCCAGCATATAGCTGCTCCAATGAGCACACACACCTTTGACCCTGTAGCACCCCACACCACATGTCACATGTTCATCCATTTGAATGAATCCATCAGTTACATTTCATTAGAGTTATACTGTTTTAAGCTTTATAACACCATAGCTAAAAACTGAACATAGGTGCTATACTATTGAGCTGTTTAGAGCCATGTGGGACAAAACCCGATCATGCCCCTCCCTCTCACTGTCTAAGTGAACGGTGACTGTAAAAACTACACTGCGCATGCTCAGAGTATTTTCCTATTTTATAGAGGCTTCTCAATACTCAAATTTCCCCTCCTCAACTCCTCGACTCCTCGGTCCTCCGGTAGTGACCCGGAAATGAATTTCAGCGCGCCATTTTGAAGGAGATCTCATTTCTCTAAATGCACACCGAGGACCGAGGATCGAGCGTCGAGGAGGCTCTCTGGAGGAGCTATAACCGAGGATACACTGATGGTTCCTCCACGGCTCCTCCACGGATGCATTTCCGGGAACGGTGGAGGCGTGACGCACGGCCGGACTTATCTCAGCCAATCACAGCTCTGCATGCATCCCCTGGATATTATTTTAGAAACTGCTTTCATCGCGTCGCGATGTTTCCAGAGAGAACAGCTGTGAGGTCCGTGCATAAAGCAGAGCAGTGTGTATAATATATATCACTCAGTGTAACAGGCCTACTCTCTTTATTTGCTTTAGTTTAGTAGATATCTACAAGCAAAGAGTCGATCTTTTTCTAAGACAATTTAGTGCTTCACATAATAAAATACACAACGGCTGTATCCTGATTATGCTTTAGGAGCTGTGCGTGTGTGTGGTACAGTGTCTAGGTGTGTGTTGTACAGTGTGTGTGTGTGTAGGTGTGTGTTGTACAGTGTGTAGTAGGTGTGTGTGTGTTACAGTGTGTAGGTGTGTGTGTTGTACAGTGTGTAGTAGGTGTGTGTGTGTGCTACAGTGTGTAGGTGTGTGTGTTGTACAGTGCGTAGATGCGGCGGACAGACGGGTCTCAGTTGGTTTGGTGTCCTCTGCTTACTTTTAATACTTGTAAATACAACTTTTGGCCCGTAATTTCAATTCCCCATTTCAGCGACCAGAGAGAGGGGGGGGGGGGTATATCCAGCCTCTGATTGTGTTACGTTATTATGAGAGTGCTCTCATACTTTAAATGGTATATATGTATATAAATATATTTGTGTGTGTCTGTCCTCATCTGTAGCCTGTTATTGTCTCATTATACCGCACTGTGAATGAATTAAAGTAAATCTATAAGTGGTCATGAACACATCTGTCCATCAGACAGAGGGCTGCTGTGCCTCCTGTCATCATTAATGGACGTCTCTTTAAAATGACCGCTCAGAGGAGAGGAGTTCTCATTTCTCTAACTGCCTGCTGCTTCCCCTCCTCTCTCCTCGGCTCCCCTCCTCAGCTCCTCTGCTCGCATCTCCTGTGGGCGGGACTAAGTCTCGAGGATAGGAGTCGAGGAGGGGAGTCGAGGAGGGGAGTCGAGGAGGGGACATTTAAGAATTGAGAAGCCTCTAATGTGTGTGGCAACAAATAATGACCATAGGGGCACTGAGCTGCCATCCCCACCATACGTCATCTCACATACTTCAGAGCTGATTGGCTGTAAGTACGTGTGCCGCGAAAAGTGTGGTGTGTGAAGAGGAGACCATGGATGTATAATAAGAACTGGATTTAACCAAAAGGCTCGTTCACATCAAGCACGTCAATTTGCGTACACGTAACAGCACCACGCGTTCATGACAGCATGTTGGGTTGTTATTATGATGGCTTTGATATTAACGAGGCGGCAGTTAGCAGCTAACGGCTAGCTAGTAATTATGCTAGTGTGCACATCAATCGTTATGTACTTATATTACGCTGTAACAGGATCTAGTGATATCCAAGCAACAGAGCTTCATTTAGCATGAAATAATTATTGCACTTATATACATATATATACATACAGTGCAATAAGCCCTTTCCCTCCTCACCTCATACCTCAAAGACCGCACCTACAGGGTAACTTGGAGAGGGTCCGAGTCCGACCCTTGTCAGTTAACTACAGGGGTCCCTCAGGGCTCTGTTCTCGGTCCCCTCCTCTTTTCTCTGTACACAAACTCGCTCGGATCTGTCATTAGCCCGCATGGTTTTTCATACCACTGCTACGCTGACGACACCCAATTAATTCTGTCCTTTCCCCGCTCAGAGACCCAGGTCGTCGCACGCATCTCCGCTTGTCTAGCTGACATCTCTCAGTGGATGTCTGCTCACCACCTCAAGCTCAACCTTGACAAGACTGAACTGCTTTTCCTTCCGGGAAAAGATTGTCCCACTCTTGACCTAACAATCAACATTGGCACCTCTGTTGTTTCCCCGACTCAGACTACAAGGAATCTGGGTGTGATCCTAGATAACAAACTGTCCTTCACTGCAAACATCGCTGCTACAACCCGCTGCTGCAGATACACTCTTTACAACATCAGGAGGATACGTCCCCAGCTGACCCAGAAAGCCACGCAGGTTCTGGTCCAGGCACTCGTCATCTCACGCCTAGACTACTGCAACTCCCTCCTGGCTGGTCTACCTGCATGTGCCATCCGACCTCTGCAGCTCATCCAGAATGCAGCGGCTCGGCTGGTCTTCAACCTTCCGAAATTTTCCCACACCACACCGCTCCTCCGCTCCCTTCACTGGCTTCCAGTAACTGCTAGAATCCACTTCAAGACACTGGTACTTGCGTACCATGCTGCGAATGGATCTGGCCCTTCCTACATCCAGAACATGGTTAAACCGTACACCCCAGCACGTGCACTTCGCTCTGCATCGGCCAAACGGCTCGCTGCACCCGCGCTGCGAGGGGGACCAAAGTTCCCATCAGCAAAAACACGTGGGTTTGCTATCCTGGCCCCCAAATGGTGGAATGAGCTGCCCATTGAACTCAGGACAGCAGAAAGCTTACACATCTTCTGGCGCAGGCTGAAAACTCATCTCTTTCGACTCCATTTCGAGCGATAGAACTACTAACAAAGAATTACTAACAGAGCACTTACATACTAATAAAGGACTGGCTTATCTATAAGCCAGTTGAGTAGCACTTGAAATGTTGTGGCTATATGAAACCTGATGTACTTATATGATTCTGTTTTCTTCAAGGTTGTATCTTCCTGGTCGAATGTACGTCGCTTTGGATAAAAGCGTCAGCTAAATGCAATGTAATAAAGTAATAATAGTGCAATAAGAAGCTACAGGGACGTTAATCTAACGTCGGTAATATTAACTTTATTTATTTACGGTACAAGATTTAATCATACAGCCCATGTAGTATAATATTTTACAAGTGATGAGTTACAGCAAACATGTGCAATATATCCATTATTACAGCTCCGTGGGGTTAGACGATGTGGGTCCGTTGTTATTGTGCATCCATGGGTAAAGGCTGAACACGTAACATGAACGAGCCTGGGGGCGCGGTCCTGTGGGTTAGATGCGCGTTCATAATGCAGAGGGAAATAACTCTCAGAATAACGTTATTAGCACATTTTTACAACTTGAGGACCGAATGTTTTTAATAAGGGATATACAAGTGTTCATACTGGGTGGTTTATTTAGTTTAAAAAAAATTATCCAACGATTTACAGACCATTCTTTCCCCATGTAAGTCAATGGGAAAAAGTGCTTCCGGGCCTGGCAACCAAGCGGAAGTGCAGTACCGCCGTTTGGCCAGCACGAATATTTCCATTTGAGTCCGGCGCACTTCCTGGGGGCTTGGAGGAGACGAGAGAACTGCAGTGACGCGTCCTAAAACCCGGAAGTAAGCTGCGCATGGTTTCCCTCGACAAAAAAGCAATGAGATTTTTCCATAGGATTTTAGAAAATAGCTGGAAATAAGATCTGTGGGAAACGTACCTGTTAGATAAATGCACGTTTTGTTCAGCCGGATAATATCCACATGTCTACCCTACTTTTATAATTTGCGAATCATAAATCTATCGATTAGATTTCTTTTGAAACTACAAGAAGATAAGGAGGACTTTTACAAAAAAGTAATAGAGATGTTTGTCCAGAAGGATAGGCAAAGGGACTTCATCTTCAAGTCGAGGTAAGACCGCCATTGTATTGAAAATGGGATCTTACTAAGAGAGAACAATTCAATATTTACATGATAAAATTACATTTTTTGGGTATCCTTTTGTTGAACTGTCTGTTTAAAATTAATCGAAGCATCAGACTAAAAAAGCTTTTGAAAATAATATTATATTTAGATTTAGGTCAAAATATAATATTTGTAAACCTGAAGAGTCAGTGCCTCAGCAGCCATGAGCCTCACTGCATGTCACTGCAGAAGCTTATAGACATCTACGTTTTTGTGCCCCACCACTTTTGTACATATAAAAACGCCACTGGTTTCACCATATTGTTCTATAATTAAATATTAGCTCACAGTCACGTGTATCCCTCTCACCAATAGTGGTTTCGCAGAATTTCTCAGCAGCCACTTCATTTGCGATGTTTGATCCCATGAGGACGCTGACGTCAATCCCCATTTTCTCTCGGATGATATCAGACTAGTTTCAGGCCCCCAGGGCCCTCATCTATACCCTGGCACGCACACACGCACGCACGCATGCACACACACACACACACACACACACGTTTTTTTGTTTGAAAAGGACAGAGACATCTGTTTGTGTCCAGCCACAACAGAAGGCGCTAGCAGTGAAGCTAAAGTCTGCCCAACCGCTCAGGCTAATGCAGCAGCTAATGTGAGTAAAGGCTGTAGCCAGGTGCAGGAAGGGGGGGGGGGACAACGAGTTTCTTTAGGCAGATGCACTTGGAGAAACGTGAAACAGTGATGGGAGTTGAGCCAACATCGGGGATGATGGGGACAACGAGTTAGATGGAAATATGCTTTCTCAGCGAGGAAGGGAAGGGGTGAAGAGAATGCTTTGGTGTGAGCCTCTTCACAGCCAGTCAGCCACACAGGAGCAGTTTGAATGGGTCATAAACATGATTCATCATCTGGCCCCAGAAGCATGTATTGTGAATATGACTGAATCCTGGATCATTCAAAAAAAGCAATCCCCTTTCTCCATTCTGTGCCTTGAGTCGACAGCACTGACGGTAGCTGTGAAGGTTTCTTTGATCTACAGTTTCCCGTCACTGTATCGCATCACTTCACAGTTGGAATGAAATATAACTGTAACAACCTGGATATGAACATCAGCAGGACTCGGACACCACTGCCCAGTAGGTGGAGCTGCAGAGCTGACTCCACCAGAGCTTTGATTGAAAGCTACAGAGCAATCAGAGAGTGTTGGGAGGGGAGTCGTAAACTTGATGAATGAAGTGACTTGAATGAGAGTCCAAAGTGTATTTACTAAGACTGAAAGGAAGCACATGGGTTCACCATCTCTGCTTTGTTTCTGACACCTACTCTCACAAGAAACAGCGCTGTCCATGGCTCTGAAACCATGCTCAGCACGAGTCACATGGTCAATCATTTTGAAAAATACAGCTGATGGCACTGAGCATGGCTGCCTCTGTGGTCTCACTGTGTCCTCTTCTATGTGTTGTTGCTCGCAGCACATTGAGCTCCTTCACTAGAGAACAGCTCATACACATCAGAGAATCAAAGCCCAGGTATTTGTATTCCTCTCCTTCAGCCCCTCGTCTGCACTAGAGCAGTGAAGGGCAATACTTGACTACTTCTTGTGTTTAGTGCTCTTTGGAGATGTGCTCAGATTGGTACTGGACTCAGCACTGCAGTAAAGCATGCTCTGCATGGACAGCTGGACAGCTGTCTCTCCGTGTCTCTAAGATGCTTTTAAACAAATCAGCAAAAAGACCAAAACCTGGCAACCTGCACTTTACTGCAGCTGGAGACACTACTCGGAGACGCTTTGTGGCTGGCTGCTCATCGAGACACATATCGTTTTAGATAGAAAGACAACATGATAGTATGAAGCAAAGAAAAAGGCTAATTGAAATATATTTGTTCATTAAAAGGTTTTAATTGTTCATGCAAAATGTGTATGTTCTTTTAAAGGTCACCTATTGTACAAAATCCTCTTCTTCATGTCTCTTCTACATCAACATGTGTCCCCTCTTCTTCATGTCTCTTCTACATCAACATGTGTCCCCTCTTCTACATCAACATGTGTCCCCTCTTCTTCATGTCTCCTCTACATCAACATGTGTCCCCTCTTCTTCATGTCTCTTCTACATCAACATGTGTCCCCTCTTCTACATCAACATGTGTCCCCTCTTCTTCATGTCTCTTCTACATCAACATGTGTCCCCTCTTCTTCATGTATTTTGTACATCAACATGTGTCCCCTCTTCTACATCAACATGTGTCCCCTCTTCTTCATGTATTTTGTACATCAACATGTGTCCCCTCTTCTTCATGTCTCTTCTACATCAACATGTGTCCCCTCTTCTTCATGTATTTTGTACATCAACATGTGTCCCCTCTTCTGCATCAACATGTGTCCCCTCTTCTTCATGTCTCTTCTACATCAGCATGTGTCCCCTCTTCTTCATGTATTTTGTACATCAACATGTGTCCCCTCTTCTGCATCAACATGTGTCCCCTCTTCTTCATGTCTCTTCTACATCAGCATGTGTCCCCTCTGTGGAAAGAGACTCTGAACGTTTCAGGAACAAAGATTCGCTCACTTTTTGTCCTGATCCATTTATATAAAAACCTTTTGGCCACTTGATGATGTCATAACAATGTTTTGTCTTGTGTAACCATTAGCCAATCACCAACCAAGGTAACC